>JAXRKP010001055.1:122500-132500 GCA_037039925.1 Doris montereyensis | reverse complement strand
CGAAGAAGAAGAAGAAAGAAGAAGAAGAAGAAGAAGAATAATAATAATAATAATAAGAATAACAATAATGAAAAAATAATATAGTAAATAATAATAAAAGATTGAATAATAATAATAATAATAATAATAATATAATAATAATAAAATAATAATAATAATAATAACAATAATAATAATAAGAATAATAATAAATAATAAGATGAATGATACGAATGAGATGAATGAATGAATGAATGAGATGAATGAATAGATAATAATAATAGATAATAATAATAATGAATAATGAATGAATGAATGGAGATGAATGAATAGATAATGAATAATAATAAAATAATAATAATAATAAATAATGATATGATGATGATGACATTGATGAGGATGATGATGATGATGATGATGATGATGATGAGATGATGATGATGTGATGATGAAGATGATGATTATAATAATAATAATAATAATAATAATAATAATAATACAATAATAATAATAATAATGAATGAATAATAGAAGATGATGATGATGATGATGATGATGATGATGATGATGATGATGAGGTGAATAATAATAATGATAAGTATAATAATACTATAATATAATAATAATAATAATAATAATAATAATAATAATAATAATAATAATTTAATAATAATAATAATAATAATAATTAATAATATAATAATAATTGTTGTGACGAATATATAGTAGTTGATTGTATGACTATCTGGCCTTTAGGTGTATGTAATATATGTATCATGATGTCCCATGTACACCATGTCCTCAATGTATGTTATGTTACATGTTGTTATTTGTCCTCCTTCGGTGTATTATCCCTTGTGTAAGCAATAGCGGATCACCGTTGTAATATATCGAGTACAATCGTGCCATGTCATCAACGCAAATAAAGTAATAATTGTTCTGTACATAAAATTTTGCCTTCCTTGTTTGTGTATTACCATAACCATATAATATAATAATAATATAATAAATAAATGATAATGATAATATATAATAATAATAATAATAATAATAATAATAATAATAATAATAAATAATGATAATAATGATATAATTATAATTATAATTATGTATACAATAAATAATAATATAACCGGCTTAATCTTTCGAAGACGAACTTGGAAACGAATGCGGACTGTGATTTTGGGAACATGGAATGTTAGGGCAATAAATGGAAAAGAGAGAATTAGTTGAAGAAATGGAAAAATCAAAGTAGATATTTTGGCCATTACAGAAACAAAGAAAAAAAGGACAAAGAATAGAAAATGTAGGGACCGAATCATATTTTAATCTTCTCAGAAGTAGATGTCAAAGATAGAGCTAGAGCAGGAGTAGGCCTCCTAGTGCATAAAAGGACATGAAAAACTACTAGAAAGTTGGAAATTTATAAGGCCCACGGCTATTAGAGGTAAATATTAAATCAAAAGAAGAGAAATTAAATTGTTAATAGCTTATGGACCAAACGAAGACGCAACTAAAGAAGAAAAAGATATCTTCGAAAACGATTTACAAATAGCTGCAGAAAATCTTAACCCAAACAGGAACTAATGGTTTTAGGAGATTTAAACGCTAGAGTAGGCAACAATGTAGAAACGTCAGGAGGAGTAATGGGTAAAGAAGGAGAGACAACAACTTCTCCAAATGGAGAGAGACTAATGATTTTTGCCTAAAGAATAACATGAAAATAGCCAACACCTTTTTTTCCTCATAAAGATATCCACAAATTACAAGAGTAAATGAAGACAGGTGTGAAAAGTCAATGATAGACTACATAATAGTTAGCAGCTCCCTTTTTTACAGTACATTGGATGCAAGAGTAAACAGAGGAGCTGAAATATTTAGTGGTCATCACTTAGTGATTGCCAAAATGAGATTACTGACTGAAGAAAACAAACAGAAAAGGAAAGAGAAGAAAGCTACTAAACGCAAAATAGAGGAACTAAATAAACCAGTAGTAAAACAGGTATACCAATCTAGGATAAAAAGATTTATCAGTGAAAGACAGATGGATCTGAATGATAGCACAATAGGAGAAAAGTGGCAAATGTATAAAGAAACACTCCCCAGTTGTACTGAAGAGGTCTGTGGTAGGAAACAAATTAAAGGAGATAGAGAAAAGAACTGCATGGTGGAATGAGAATGTCAAGACTAAAGATCAAAGAAAAGAAGGATGCCTAGAAGAAATACTTGCAAACAAAAGAGACCAGAGGATAGGATAGATTACGTGAATAAAAGAAACTATTGCCAAAGAGGAAGTTAGGAAAGTAAAAGAGGAACAATGGGAAGAGTTTGGACAAAGACTTCAAGAAAGCTATCAAGGAAATCAAAAGCTGGTTCTGGAGGGAAATGAAGAGCATGAGAAAGACCAAAGCATGCCCGATACGACAAATTACGAAAAGGAGAAATAATGAAAGAAGACAGCGGAATCATGGAAACATGGAAGACTTCCCAGAACGTATGAAACAAGGAGTAAAGATTAATTAGTAAGAGTAACAAGTAATCCAGAAGAGACAGCCTGAAGATGTAGATATATCAATGGAAGAAATCAAAACAGCTATAAGAAAAGTGAAATTAGGAAAAGCCCCAGGAGCAGATCAAGTTTATCCAGAAATGATTAAAAACCAAGGGAGAGAGGCAGACAAACTACTACATGCAATATGCCAACAAGCATGGAAGTGCAAACAGGCGCCAGACAACTGGAAAAAGGGAACGGTAGTACCAATACACAAGAAAGGATCAACTATGGAATGCTCAAACTATAGAGGGATATCACTACTTAGCGTTCCAGGAAACGTATATGCCTGGATACTGGAAATGAGACTAAGGAAAAAGTAGAGGATCAGATTGAAGAGCATCAGAGTGGATTTAGACCAGGAAGAAGTGTACAAGACCACATATTTACAATTAGACAAATAATAGAAAAATTCCTTGAGAGAAACATTGACCTGCGCCTGTGTTTTATTGACTTAGAAAAGGCATTCGATGCTGTGAGGGAGGGGACGAACTATGGCATTCCTTAAAAGAACACAATGTAGAGCAAAATTTAATAAGAAGCCATTAAAAGTTTTTACAATAAACCAACATGTGCAGTGAGAGTAGCTGGAAGCATATCTGCAGAATTTGACTGTAGATATAGGAGTAAGACAGGGTTGTGTCCTAAGTCCTCTTTTGTTTATCACATTTATGGATTCAGTCGCAAAGGCATCCTCAGAAAGTGAAGAAAATGAAGGTAGGTATTTGGGAGCTCAAACCAGTTATATTATGTTGCGTATTATATTATATCTATTATATTATATTAATATTATATTATATTATATTATATTATATTATATTATAATTATATTACTAATTATATTATATTAATCTTATATTATATATTATATGATATTATATGATATTATATTATATCTATATTATATATTATATTATATTATTTATATATTATATTCTTATATGTTATATTATATTATATTATATTACATTATAATTTATATTATATTTATAATATATCTCTATATTATAATATATTATAATTATATTATAGTTATTTTTCAATATTAATTATTACTATATTACTTTTAATGTATATTACATTATATTATCATATATCATAAGCCTTGTATTATATTGTATTATAATATATGCCTTTATATTATATTATATGATATTATATATAGATTTTATATTATTATAGTATATTTTATATTATATTATAGGCTTTTATATTAAGTTATTTATAGGATTTATATTAAGTTATATTATAGGTCTTTATATTATATTATAGGCTTTCATATTATAGACTTTTGTATTATGTTTTACTATATTATAAGCTTTTATAGTATATTATACTATATTATAGTCTTTATATTATATTATACTATATTATAGGCTTTTATATTATAGTATACTATATTATAGCATTTTTATATTATATTATACTATATTATAGGCTTTTATGTTACACATGTTTATCGTATTAACGTCAAAATGATTGACCAGATTGAAAGACTTTTAACTTCCAAATTCTCAAATAGATCTAGATCTATTTATTATCTCAAAAACCTGCAGCAGACTAATTTATTGACTAAAGAAGAAGAAAAAAACCGCCCCTGTGGCGGCCTTGACAAGGGAAACAATGGCGATTACAGAATGCACGAAAAGCCTTTTGTTTTTTATCTCTTAGCTTTAAGCGGCGCTTTGAGGACTAACTTGAAACCCCAAGATGGCACACGGACGACTGTGCTGTTGTCAAGTACTGTTTGGCTGAGTAAAACATGATACAGTAGGGAAATTACAGGTGTTTTTATAATCTTAACATGAAGCGATGCACAGTGCTTATGCTTTGACCGAGTACGCTGCCCCATACTAACCTATACTTGCTCTCCTCTCAATTTTCCGTTCGATCAATAATGGTGACGACAAGCAGCAGAAGTAGTTATTTATCGTTACTTACCATAGGAATTGAAGAAAAAGGCATACCCCAACGACAAACAATTACAATAAACGACAACAACGCATGAAAAATAGAAGAACAACAACAAGAAAAAGAAAAAGAAAAAGAAATAAAGAAAAGGAAAAAGAACAAGAGCAAGATCAAGAACAAGAACAAGACGTAACAAGAATAGCAAGAACAAGGACCCGAAGAATAAGGACTTAGGGACAAGAAGAACAAGGACCAAGCGACAAGAATGAATAAGAACAAGTGACAAGAAGTAATAAGACCAAGGACAAGAAGAACAAGAACAGGGACAAGAAGAACAAGGACAATGGGACAAGAGGGACAATGAACAAGGACGAGGCCGAACAAGGACAAGGACAAGAAGAACCAAGAAACAAGGACAAGAAGAACAAAGGACAAGTGACAGAAGGACAAGGGCAAGGGACAAGGAGAACAAGGACAAGGGACAAGAAGAAGAAGAACAAGCGACACGAAGGTTGTTAGCTGTTGTTGTTGTTATTCTTGCTTGTCTTTATTATTATTTGCTTTCAGAACCATTTCTTCTGTTTACCTTTATTGCAGGACTATTAGAGAGCCTGACCAAACGTCATTGCTGTGTGATGTAGGCGTGGGGAAACAGGGAAATACTCTGAGTGGGAAAAAAGGAACGACCATAGAAGAGGAAGAAGAAATGAACGAGGCATAGAAACACATCAATGATAGAATGATAAAGGAGAGGAGTGTTCAGAAGAGACAGAGAAAGATAAATTGTTTACACAAAGTAAACGATAAGTCCTTGAGAGATTCAAGAGAGAGAGAGAGGTACAAAGGAAGAAGTGAGTGAGAGTGAGACGAAGAGAGATGGAGAGAGAGAGAGGATGAGAGAGAGAGATGAGAGTCTGAGTAGAGAGAGAGAGAGAGAGAGAGAGCAGAGAGAGAGCTGAGCGAGAGCGATGAGAGAGTGACAGGAGCAGACAGACAGACCGACAGAAGACAGACAGACAGACAGAACAGACAGACAGAGCATGCCATGACAGACAGACAGACAGACAGAGACCAGACAGACACGTCAGGACAGGACCAGACAGAGACAGAGGACAGAGATACTTAACCAGATACGACCTGGCTCAGAAACAGAGATAGGGCAGAGACCGAGACAGGCAGAGAGACAGAGTGATACTCACACTGATGGGGGAAAAGGCACGTACCGATCAAACAGACCAAAAAAACCAAACAAACATGATAAGACCAGACAAGGAGACGAGGCAAACAGACAGATACAACAGACAGAGTGATGAGTAGGGGTACCAAGCTGATAGATGGCGTTGCCCGTGCTGCAGATCCACATGTCACTGTGCACAAGCCAACCGATTCCCCTTAGCTGTATATATGGGGGCATTCATGGTAAACTTGTAAAAATCCTACCTTAAACCCTAGATGACACAGTTGTGCATGTGGGCAAAGTTAAATCAAGTCCAAATCAGACGACTATCGTGTGAAAGCGAGGAGCACCCCACAATCACATCTAAGAATTAGATCCTGCTATTCCAAGTATTTCGATGCTACCATTGAAAAAAAGCAAAAAAAAGCCATTCTCACCAAGAACAAAAATGGGACATTTCGTATTGTGTCTAGAAGTAGTAAAGACAAACAACAGTGAGGCAAGGGGCAAGTGGGAAGTGAAGTGTGGCATAGCCTATTCAGGGAGCAAGTAGTTAGGCAAATCAAGCAATAGACAGAACACAATCCTTTCATGGGGATCGAACCCTGCGACTTCTGCCTCAGTGCTTATCAAGTCCATGAAAAGAAAAGCGTGCTGAGCTAACTACGCTCCCTGAAAGGCGGCCAGGATTGTCGTTCAGATGTCACGGATTTTGCTTGTATTCCTTGTATTTGTCTCGTCTTTGTTCCTATGAGACTTTCATTTTCATATTATCTTATGCCATCACCTTCACTTCCCACTTGCCCCTTGCCTCACTGTTGTTTGTCTTTACTTACTCTAGACACAATGAAATGCCCCATTTTTGTTTTGGTGAGAATGGCTTTTTTTTGCTTTTCAATGGTAGCATCGAAATACTTGGAATAGCAGGATCTAATTTTAGATGTAGATTGGTGGGGTGCTCCTTGCTTTCACACGATAGTCGTCTGATTTGACTTGATTTAACTTTGCCCACATGCACAACTAAAGTCATCTAGGGGTTTAAGGTAGGATTTTTACAAGTTTTACCATGAATGCTTACATAAACAACTAAGGAATCATTGCTGTGCACAGTACTGTATCTGCACGCGGGCAACGCCATCGCTTGTACCCACTCACTCTGTCTGTTTATCTGTTCGTTTGTCTGTCTCCTTGTCTGTCTATCAGTTTGGTTTTTTTGTCTGTTTATCTGTCTGCTTTTCCCCCTCAGTGTTAATCTCTCTGTCTCTGCCTGTCTCGGTCTCTCTGCCTCTATCTCTGTTTCTACCTGTCTATCTGGTTATATCTCTGTCTCTGTCTCTGTCTGTCTGTCTGTCTGTCTGCTGTCTGTCTGTCTGCCTGTCTGTCTGTCTGTCTGTCTGTCTGTCTCTCTGTCTCTCTCTCTGTCTCTCTCTCTCTCTCTCTCTCTCTCTCTCTCTCTCTGTCTCTCTCTCTCTCTCTCTGTCTCTCTCTCTCTCTCTCTCTCTCTCTCTCTCTCTCTCTCTCTCTCTCTCTCTCTCTCTCTCTCTCTCTCTCTCTCTCTCTCTCTCTCTCTCTCTCTCTCTCTCTCTCTCTCTCACTCACTTCTTCTTTTACCTCTCTCTTCTTGAATCTCTCAGGACTATCGTTTATTTGTGTATACATTTTATCTTTTCTGTCTCTTCTGAACACTCCTCTCCTTTATTCTTCATTGATGTGTTTCTGCACTTCTTCATTCTTCCTCTTCTTGTCGTTCCTTTTTTCCCCCTCAGAGTTTCCCTGTTTCCCACGCTACATCACAGCAATGACGTTTTTTCATCTCTCTAATAGTCTCAATAAAGGTAAACAGAAGAAATGGTTCTGAAAGCAAAAATAATAAAGACAAGCAAGAATAACAACAACAACAGCAACAACTTGTTCTTGTTCTTCTTGTCCTTGTTCTTCTTGTCCTTGTCATTGTTCTTCTTGTCCTTGTTCTTGTTTTCTTGTCCTTGTTCTTGTTCTTCTTGTCCTTGTTCTTATTCTTCTCGTCCTTGTTCTTATTCTTCTTGTCCTTGTCCTTGTTCTTCTTGTCCTTGTTCTTATTCTTCTTGTCCTTGTTCTTATTCTTCTTGTCCTTTGTTCTTATTCTTCTTGTTCTTGTCCTTGTTCTTCTTGTCCTTGTTCTTATTCTTCTGGTCCTTGTTTTTGCTATTCTTGTTCTTCTTGTTCTTGTTCTTGTTCTTGTTCTTGTTCTTTTTCTTTTTCTTTTTCTTTTTCTTTTTCTTGTTGTTGTTCTTCTATTTTTCATCGTTGTTGTCGTTTATTGTACTTGTTGTCGTTGGTATGCTTTTTTTTCAATTAATATAAGTAAATAAATAACACTTTGCTGCTTGTCGTCACCATTTTGATCGAACGGAAAATTGAGAGAGAGCAAGTATATTAGTATGTGGCAGCGTACTCGTCAACAAAGCACTGTGCATCGCTTCATGTAAGATTATAAAACACTGTATTTCCTTTATCATGTTTTATCAGCCAAATAGTATTTGACAAAGCACAGCGTCGTGTGCATCTTGGGTTTCAAGTTGTCTCAACGCCGCTTAAATAAAGATAAAAACAAAAGCTTTCGTGCATTCTGTAATCGCCATTGTTTCCCTTGTCAAGGCCGCCACAGGGGCGTTTTTTTCTTCTTCTTTAAGCCAATAAATTGTCTGCTGCAGGTTTTTTGAGATAATAAACAGATCTAGATCTATTTGAGAATTTAAAAGTTAAAATCTTTCAATCTGGTCAATCATTTTGACGTTAATACGATAAACATGTGTAACATAAAAGCCTATAATATAGTATAATATAATATAAAATGCTATAATATAGTATACTATAATATAAAAGCCTATAATATAGTATAATATAATATAAAGACTATAATATAGTATAATATACTATAAAAGCTTATAATATAGTAAAACATAATACAAAAGTCTATAATATGAAAGCCTATAATATAATATAAAGGCCTATAATATAACTTAATATAAATCCTATAAAATAACTTAATATAAAAGCCTATAATATAATATAAAAACTATACTATAACTATAATATAAAATCTGTGATATAATATCATATAATATAATATAAAGGCTTATAATATAATACAATATAATATAATTATGATATGATAAAAATGTAATATAATAAAATATAATAAAATAATTTGAAAATAACTATAATATAATATAATATAATATAATATAATATAATATAATATAATGTAATATAATATAATATAATATAATATAATATAATATAATATAATATAATATAATATAATATAATAATATAATATAATATAATATAATATCATATAATATCATATAATATAATATAATATAATATAATATAATATAATATAATATAATAATATATAATATAATATAATATAATATAATATAATATAATATAATATAATATAATATAATACAACATAATATACTGTTTGAGCTCCATATACCTACCTTCATTTTCTTCCTTTCTGAGGATGCCTTTGCGACTGAATCCATAAATGTGATAAAAAAGAGGACTTAGGACATAACCTGTCTTACTCCTATATCCACATCAAATTCTGCAGATATGCTTCTAGCCCTCTCTGCACATATTGGTTTATTGTAAAAACTTTTAATGGCTTCTATTAAATTTTTGCTCTACATTGTGTTCTTTAAGGAATGCCATAGTTCGTCCCTCCTCACAGCATCGAATGCCTTTTCTAAGTCAATAAAACACAGGCGCAGGTCAATGTTTCTCGCAATGAATTTTTCTATTATTTGTCTAATTGTAAATATGTGGTCTTGTACACTTCTTCCCTGGTCTAAATCCACTCTGATGCTCTTCAATCTGATCCTCTACTTTTTCCTAGTCTCATTTCCAGTATTCAGGCATATACGTTTCCTGGAACGCTAAGTAGTGATATCCCTCTATAGTTTGAGCATTCCATAGTTGATCCTTTCTTGTGTATTGGTACTACCGTTCCCTTTTTTCCAGTTGTCTGGCGCCTGTTTGCACTTCCATGCGTGTTGGCATATTGCATGTAATAGTTTGTCTGCCTCTCTCCTTGGTTTTTAATCATTTCTGGATAAACTGATCTGCTCCTGGGGCTTTCCTAATTTCACTTTTCTTATAGCTGTTTTGATTTCTTCCATTGATATATCTACATCTTCAGCTGTCTCTTCTGGATTACTTGTTACTCTTACTAATTAATCTTTACTCCTTGTTTCGGTTCTGGAGTCTCCATGTTTCCATGATTCCGCTGTCTTCTTTCATTATTTCTCCTTTCTTAATTTTCGTATCGGGCATGCTTTGGTCTTTCTCATGCTCTTCATTTCCCCTCCAGAACAGCTTTTGATTTCCTT
>JAXRKP010001055.1:57500-110000 GCA_037039925.1 Doris montereyensis | reverse complement strand
ATCCCTGTGGGACGCCAAATTGGATATTTGAAGCCGATGAAGGACTGGGTACGATCGGTAAGACAACTCGCAAACCACTTCAGAGCCATGCCCGTGATGCCATAATATTGTTGCATTTTAGCGAAGAGTGTTTTGTAACATAAAACATTCTTATTTCCCTACCCCTTCAAGTTTAATGTAAACATGAATGTTTTTATTAGAATATACACTGTACATTATTTTCTCCTCCATACACCTAATAACGATCGTAAAATACATTTTCCTATGTGTTTTTCTTCTTTTTGTCTGCTAGTATTGGTGAAATGTTGATTCATAATCTAATGATGAAAATGATAATCCGTATGCTGAAAGCTTAATTGATATATTTGTTATGTAAAATCAAAGTCTTGTAAAAAGAAAACCCCAAAAACAAAACAAAAACAACACGAAAACAACATCAAACCTAACATAAATATCGTTATCTATTATGGCTGCATATATCTAGAACATTTTTCTTTTGCATACACGAACAAAAACACAATGACACATCATGTATTTTGAATTCGTAAACATGAAACTTTGCCAATGCATAAGGGGAAAAGAGGGGTGTGGGTGTGGTGGGGATGTGCGGGCAAGACAGCTGGAAGTGGAAGGAAAAAGGTAGGCGGTTGCAGTTTTAGTCACGCAGATTCATGTCTAGCAACACGCCCACCGTGTCAGTGTTTGCTTTCATTGGCAAAAGTACTTCCGTGTTATGACAAACACAGGAGAGAGAACAAAACCTCTTGACTGGAGCCTAAGCTATTTCCTGTGTGTATACAAAGTCTAGTTTTTGTTTCTGTTGCCGAGCACGCTTATGGACTGAAGTATACAAACCGCAATTTTTAATACAATTATGATCATTCTTAGAAATTCATAATATGGCACTTGTCACCATTCAACGATCTCAAGTCCTAGCACCGAAGACGACTTGGTGAGTACAAAGGATGCACCTCCTACTAGCCTACTGTCACCGTCAGAGCTGCCGTTATTTTGACTCAAAACTCAATGTTACAACACATCCATAATATAATAGATCTAGATCTCAATCTAAATCTAAAGATTTAGACTAGATTTAAATCCGATTCTTGGTCTCTAGATCTAGATCTAGATCCTCTATATACCTATACATTTGTATAGTGTGTCTTGAAATACGTAGGCTGAAGAACATTGATCGAGGTAGGTCTAGAGATTATCTCTTAGTCCAGAATCTAGATCTAGATCTAATATCAAGTCTCTAAAACTTTAAATCTAGAAAAGTAAAGCTAGAATCTAGATCTAGATAGAGATACTACTATCTCATCTCTATCTAGGTCTAGATCTATAACTTATGAATCTTTTTAAAATCTCCACAGATATCTAGATTCTAGTTACAGATTCTAGAGATTCTAGATGTCTATATATCTTATATCTAGATATACTATTATATATATATATATATATATATATATAGATCTATCTCAGATCTAATTTACATTCTACATGACTAAAATCTAAATCTACTTGCCATAACAAAGGCTTTTTAACATATATTTTATTGGACAGAGAAGACACATAATTGTCAAAAAGGCATGGTGAATCTTTCATCTCCTTGCGTATCCACTCTTGTGATTGATAGATCTAGGTTAAGGGGTAATGAAAAGCTATGACAGTCCACGGCTTTGCTTTCTAAGTGTCGCCTCCATGTCAAAAACCGTACTGTATTGTTAGGTCTTGTCTAGGTTGGTGAGCAATGACTGTCACAACGACAGATTTCTCACTTACGTAGAAGGATGTCTGGTGTGCCTGGCTTTTATATATATGGTCATTGGAACTGGCATTTATAACATCGTCTACATATATTTAAAGTATTTACACATTTAGCACTGATGTCGGTGTAATAACTAATTGTGTGACATGGAAATCAAATTTGGAAAAATAATAAACGTTGTAATAAATAATTATATGAAGACAATTGTCATTGTGATGATAATCAATGCAAACCTGCGAAAAATTATCTTGATTAGTCGGGAACCTTTACCATTAAGAGAGGTAAAATAAATATTTATTATTCCGTTCGCTGGGGCTTCTTCCAGATTGGCTGGGTTTCCCGATTCCTCAGGTTCCTGATTAGAGAGGTTCCACTGTATTTATAACAAACCTACCTAGAGATTATCTGATTCTAGAATTATATTTTTACAGTTTAGATCACAGGTTTTCATCAACAATAACACTAACACTGCTTAGTTAATACATAATCTGATATAAGTTATAAAACAACAGCACTATTGCCAGGTTACAAATTTATTGGGGGAAATTCTGTGTATTGTACTGCTGCCTGGCCTTTTTAAAAGATGGATCTAGTACTTTAATATTAGATTTATAAGGCTAATCATGTAAAAAGAAACATTTTCAAGACGCTTAAATGTCCATTTCCTGTCTTTTTTTTTTATTATACACATTTATAAAGTACATTGAAATTCAGTCTTGGTTTTCATACCTGGCAAACGCCTGATACTGGCAATTTTGATCCGATCAATCTTAACAAAAATGTGTTGTAAGAAACTAGTCGCTCAATCATTTTCATTCTCAACACAGACATAGATTCTATTGATCCTCTTACTCAAATTTTATATTAAATAACGCATTAAAACACACCACAAAAGTAACTTCTTTCACACAACCATTAGATCTAGATTAAGTGCCCAAAGTTAAGAAATTGTCTCAAAAATCACTTAGTTTATATTGTTTATTGTAAGCAATTTTTCTTTTGTAATGCATCTTCAACATGTGTTTCATTATTGATGTCAGAATTAATGCTTTTATAACTTGTTCCAGTGCTTGTCGCAGTCTGTCATGAAAGTGTTTTACCTATTTCATGATCTGATCCATGATTAATAATAATAATAATGATATTAGTATTGTTATTATTTTTATTAATATTATTGTTGTGTTATCATTGTGCTGTTGTTTTTGCTCTTTTCTGTTTATTTTATTTTTATCCGTATCATTGTTTTTTAAATATTTCATATTTTGTATTTCGTCGTATTACATGTATCATCTTTATATTTTTTATTGTATTTGTTTCATGTTATAGAAATATCTAGTCTGCTCTATAATGTAATTCACCAACCTCATTTTTTTCGTAGTTAATGAATGTTATCATTATTATTGTTGTCTACAAATATAATTTACAATTATAAATAATGCATGTGTGGCAATTTAAAGACAAGAACCAGAGGGTCTTATCTTTTTAAATGAACCCTTAGATTCAAGATAAGATTTGCTAAAATTCCAGCAATTTCGAACGAATTATAATACAAAAATGTATTTATTGAAGAAGGAATATAAAAATGTTAGCTTACAAGCATGCCAAGAGAGCACAAAAAAGTACCATTTGGCGAGCAACTAGAATATGTTGCGCCTGGCATGTTTTTAAGACTATCATCAGGCTTACGCTCAATGCAACTGGAATCACCCATGTCACAGTTGTCCAAGTGAGCTTTTCTTTCTTTCTTTATCAGTTCCCATTCTACCTTTCGGTGTATGAGTTCAGATGCCTGAGATGATCTTTCTCCAGGATGCCCTGTCCTGGCATTTTTTGTTTCCTTCCAAAAAAGTTAAATTTCTATGCTTCAATGCCTCTGGGTCACAGTGCAATGCTTTAACCACTTGCCACAAAGATGGATATTTTATAATAATTTGCTTGGCCTCTTGAACTTTGACGACAGTAAACTCATAAACCACCTTACCGGGTACAGGTGATGCCAAGTACGATTATTAGATGGAGTCATTATTTGCTAATGAGGTTTAGCAGGTTTTTTTATTTCTTATTGTAATAATCAGAAATGGATAACATTGTAACAATAATAAGTTTCCAAAATTGCAGGCAATCTTTTTTCAATAACTTCACATACTGTCACAATCCAAATATTAATACCATGAAAGAATCTAAGGCAGGCTACGTTTAACCGACAGGGTCCTTGGCGCAGTTGTAACAGTGTTCACAATGCTCAAAGTTAGAGAAAGGCAGCTTTATACACATAGATAGCTATTTAGCTATAGGGATACATATAAATAAAGGTGAAACAAGTAATTGTTATCATTTGGTTAGAGTGAATCTTCCATCATGACATAATGATATTTGAAAGCTCTTTTATATTTCATAACTTCTTGCTGTGGTGATAAATCGCTGTTATAAGACTTTTAAGAACTATTTATTTCACATCATTGAATGTCCTTTTTTCTCTCCAGGATACCGCGGGCAGCTCGGAAGATGCAATTGATGGCAAATCTGCCATAAAGAGAAGGTAAGGGCATCTGTCCTGTATTGACATAATTTATAAACATTTGAGAAACAGTGTGAAATCATGATTTAGAATTGTTAATGATTCCCCCCCCCCCCCCCCCCCCAAAAAAAGGAGCTTCCTTAATTTGATGTGTAATGTGTATTTATTAATCAATGGGTGTAAGTTTAATTCAGGCTTACATTATTGTAGTACATGCATTAGGCTGCTCCTGTATAAGACTGTATCTTTTGAGCTCTATACTTTAACTATGGCTTTATTCATGGGGTGTTTTGCTAATGGTACTGCATGTTGAAAAGCTTTACTGTGACTGCCTTAGTGGAATGCTTTAGCTCAAATGTATCCACCTTGATCAGTATGAATCGGTTATAGGTTACAATAGGTTTGCTTGATATAACTTATTTTAAACTTTTCAAATTTTATTTTCGAAAAGACTTGTGTGTATGAATTTCTTTCTTGTTTGATGTTTGTTTACAATTTCATGAAAAAAAAAATTTTTTTTTCAATCATTTCCCTTGTTTTTCTCTCTCTTCTGTTTTTAATTTCATGTTTGCATGTGTTCTGTTTTTTTTTCTCCAGTAGACTCTAGTTTAGCTTGAATGGTTTGCTTTTTTATTTATGGTGTCATATGTTTCATTTTAATGTTTTGCATTTCTCTGCCTTTCCTTTCAGGTGTGTTTTATTTCTTTTGAACTGTCATCATTAATAATCAGTCTATATATTAAACGACAAAACAATATTAACATGTGAAATAACTGAATAAAAATGTATTCTTTTTGTTCTTATAGATGTACTAGATTCCAGACAATAAATTGTCATACAATTTTACATAAGATTTATTCATCTGTCTCCCTTACTTGGCAGCAGGGTTTGGGGTGAATATTAGGACCATAAACCGCAGACACAGTTCTTCCTCCTTTGTTGTTTTCTGTTTCTTTGTAAATACATACAAGCAAAATACACGATCCAACCTAGCAAGCAGTCACCACGGTGTAGTAGTTAAGAGATGTAATAGAGAATCATCTAATCTGCATTCAAATCTGGGTTCAAGTGTTGTTGTTTCTTTCTTAATTTTTTTGTTATTGTGTTGTTTTTTTTGGTTTCTCAACACAAAAACTGGAGGAAACTGGGTTTTGCTTCTTGATTTTTGTAAAGAGGATTTTAAAATCCAAATTGTGTCACTCCTTTTACATATCTTTCATCTTGCTGTCTCCTTGTCATTCATCCAGAGATCACTGCACATGGTGGGTAAAATTGTACTGAAACAAGCTGTCTTAGTTTTATTTTATCAATGACAAAGAGAGTCAGAGAGAGAGAGGCAGATAGAGAGAGAAGAGGATGTTTTTTTAAACAAGATGTTATGCCATATGAGACATGCTTTGATTTTGAAAACAGACCCCAAATGAAGTTGGCATCATTGACAAGCCTTGTATTATAGAATGATGAGGATCATTGAGGCCTTTGGAAGGAGGAGGTGGAGGAGGGAGGGTAGTCACAAAGGTAGAGAGGGCAATTTCTCATTGAACCACTGTGGGACAATAATATCCGAAACTGTAAATAGTAAAATACCCATTGACATTCCATTGTTTCTGAGCAGTTATGTTGTGTGACTGTCCATATCAAGTGATTTGCTTCATGTTGATATGAAGATTACACAAAGTCACTATCAAAACTTCAAATTCTCATCAATGTGCCTGTGATCCATATATATCTTTTCATCCTGCTTCTTGTCTTGTTGTCGTTATACAGTAACATTTACAGCTCTTCATGTCAGCGTTACGGACATGATACTTCTGATTTCAGATCCAAGTCTGCCAGAGAGAGGCTGAAAAAATAGTTCGTTCAGTCCACTTTATTACAAAACTTGGGCCGTGGTGAGCGGGGCGAATTTGATGCTAGTCTTTTGGCATGCACCCTTGCATGAGCATATATATAGATACATATGTATACGTGTATATTTTAACATCAGCTTGCCATGCCAAACTTATTAGCTACAAACCTTGAATATTAAATCAATTTTTTTATTTATTTTTCTGTTATTTTGTTACATATTTATATATGGATAAACCCCTAATGTATTTCTACATCTGTTCGTGTTGGTTTTTTGTCATACTGCTTATATTGTAAGTCATATTTATCTAGTAGGCTGCATCGCTAGCTACTCTTTCAAACTCTCCATTTTTGTTTTTGTTTTTTCCTCTAGAAATAAAAAAATTAAAAATTGTTTGAAGTGTTTGGGGTAATGTTTTGCTGTGGATTATTTTTGCTTTGTTTTTGGTGATCATTGTTGCGCCCTCCCCCTTTTTTTATAAATTGTTTTGTTTTGATGATTTAAGGCTTATTTTTTTTGTGCATGGTGGTATTGCCTGGCATGTTGAGACACATGTATAGTGTTGAAAATAGTATCACCGTTACCAGATTTTTGAGAGTTTTCACAGTGTGTTTTTAGTGTAGAGATTTTTTTTAAGTGTTTTTCGTTCACAGTTTTTAGATTATTTCCTTCATGAAAAGAAGGAAAAGGAATAGCAACTGACAATTATTGTACCTTTATTTTGTGTGTTAAATCACAAATTTTTATTTCATCTTTTGTCTCAGCCCAATTTCTAAAATAGCTTGCTGTGGTGTGCTTAGCATGGGATTTGGTTGGTTTGAATCAGTTTTATGAAATGAAGGAATGAGTGGATTAACAACATTAATGGTGGTAATGAATGGGAATAAAACATGATAATGATAATAATAATAATGATCATACTGTAATAGAAGTAAGGGGGTCGGCCGTGTCATCATGACATGGGGGTCGACCATGTCATCATGACAGGCTTTTAAAACCAAATATCCATAAATTCTACAAACTATAAAAACAACTACAGAATGTTTTACGGGTGAATGTGAAATAGTCAAAAAACACCAGGAAAATTGTTTTCTCTGTATGAATATTTTCGTCGATTAGACACCGAACATGTCAACTTGTAATGCCCGCATTATTGTCAACCCTGTGAAAAAGTAACAAACAAAAACTAGCAATTGACAAGTTTGAAGTCTTTGTTCATGTTCAATTGACTGTAGCTAACATCAATGGATAGACTGGTAATAAAAATACTGATAATAATAATTATAATAATAATAATAATAATAATAATGATAATAGCGATAACAATTTTAATAATAATTTTAATGACAAAAGACTTACACAATTTATAATGCCTTTTCATGTGAAATTAAGAGCTCTTCTATTTTAAAGTAAATTAAGCATATAAAAAACGTGCAGCAAAGGCAAGAGTAGAAAGTACATCCTATCGTCTATTATATTAACTGAAAGGGCCATTTTGTAGAAAACATGTGAATCGAGATTTTAGGGAATGTACAAGGGATTGAAATACTGTCTGTTATCAAATAGATGGTAGTGTAGCCTTTTAGATGTTTTTTAATTCAGTGTTATTTAATAGATACACAACATTTTTATTTCAATAGAAATTTTTATTTCAACATTTTTTTATTTCAATAGAAATACAACATTTTTATTTCAATAGATTTTTATTTTAATAGATACACAACATTTTATTTTAAATAGATATACATTTTTATTTCAATAGATATACAGCATTTTTTATTTCAATAGATATACAACATTTTTTTATTTCAATAGAGATACAACATTTTTTATTTCAATAGAAATACAATTGATATGTCATTTTTTATTTCAATAGAAATACAAGATTTTTATTTCAATAGATACAACATTTTTATTTCAATTGATATACAACATTTTTTTCATTTCAATAGACATACAACATTTTTATTTCAATTATATACAACATTTTTATTTCAATGGATATACAACATTTTTATTTCTTTTATTTCAATTGATATACAACACTTTTATTTCAATAGATATACAACACTTTTATTTCAATAGATATACAACATTTTTATTTCAATAGATATACAATATACAACACTTCTCTTCCTCCCTAATCTCATAAATATGAATGTTATGTAAACTTGAGAGCTGTACATTTTAAGAGAATCTTCCTAGCCTGGAGATGAACTGATGAGGTAAAATTACCTTTCTAGCACATGGTTTCACACACTAAAATCAGAGGGAAAATATGTTGAAGTTTTTCTTCATTTTTCTTATTGTTTTGCCCAAGATCTATTAAATCATCAAAAACAACAGATTTTTTCCTTGATCGTAAACTTTTATTTTTCTTTATGGAGAATTTTGCTTCGCTTGCTCAAAGTCAAATGTGTTTCAATAGATATACAACAAAATAACATTCACAAGATGTTATTAAGAAGTTTTAAAACTTTCATAAGATAATTGTGAAGTCTTTCGCAGAATATTTTATGTTATTTAGAGAACTTTCTTCATTTTAAATGTTTTAGGACTGTTAAACATAAAAAGGGAAAATTCCTTTTATGCTTTAAAAAGTAAGACATGATTACCGCTGACAAGGATTGTAGTATTGAAAATGGTCACCACAAAGGCAACAACTTAATTGCGTACAAATAAACACTCATGCAGCTAATGGCTTTCAATTAGCTTTTGTTCATGAATAGTTAGTGTGTTATACCCTGGGTGGTATCAAAGTATAATTATAAGATAGAGTCGGTACTTGATACTGAGTTATGTTGGTAGACGTGAATGATACCATTCGAACATTTTGATTTTGAAACCTGTTTAAAATGGCAGTTTTAGGTGAATGAATATTCTTCTTTAAAGACGGGTAAATAGTGATAATTTTCTTAAATTATGTCACATTTGGTAGAAAAGATCTCTACTAAATGAAGAAGAACTAGGGATCGTTCAGACATTTCTTGCAAAATAAGATTAATCTCAGTGGCTTAGTAACAGAGCCTTTGACGATAAAGAATGACCAATTCAGAATTATATGTATGTATGAAGAGTTTGTTTTCAAAAAATAAGATATTTGTAAGCTTCAGCCTCATTTTGAGATATTTTACAGTGAAAAGTATAAATATCTTGAGTTATCTATAAAATCGGACTTATATCTGTCTTGCATGAAAATGATATTAGCTAAGTGATGGATCGTTGAAACAGATAGACTGAGCTGCAAAGTATATTTTGATACAAAGATCCACAATTTGTAAAGTTGGTGCTTGTCTTCTTTTGAAAAGTAGGTAAGTAAGTAAAGTTCCTTCAACCATTACAACCCATAGAGCCGGAGCCTATCCCAGTTTCTATAGCGTGAAACGGACGGGTGATTATTATCACCTCCTGGACAGGACGCTATTCTGATGCAGTTTTCACTCCTAAGCTAGTGCTTGTTTGCACATGGTCAGTGGGGAAAATGCATTTTACGTGTCCTTCCCAACGAACACAATATTGGATTTGGACCCGGGACCTCATGATCCCCAGTCTGACGGTCTGACCACTTTCAATACTGCTTACCACTTCACTTTGAAAACAAACTCTTTAAGTATAAATGGATAGCGTCAAAGTGAGCTTTAAACATGAAACTAGTTTTATCTCAGATCAATATCTTTACTCACTTCAGCTTCACAAACTTTTCCCCACTTACTTAACATTTCATATTTCTTTTTTTCTCCATATTTTCTTTTCTCTTTTGCATTTATAGAATGCCTCCGCATTATTTCTCCCCACCTCTCTTGTCCGTCCTTTAATTGTGTGTGTGTGTTTTGTCAAGAAGGTTGCAATTATGACAGAGAGAATATTTGTTTTTGTCCAGTTGATGTATTGCCTTGTAAAGCGCTTCATAACGAGAGTAAACAGTTGCGGTTAAAAAGCTTTTGTTTTTCCTTGATTTACTTTGGTGACGAGATGGCTGAGTGGGTAAAAGGCATTGCACTGTGACCCACTTAGCCATTTTGTTTTTATTCTTTAAACAAGACAGTTGACTCTGTTTGCTCACCTTTCAGTGCCCACTTGGACGTCACTAATGATGAAAATACGAATAAATAATCGTGTTCCCACATATTGAATGATTGTCTCATGTGGGTTTTTTAGTTAAACCCACCCCCTGTGGTTCAGGTGGATGGGTTGACACTTAGTCCCATCAAGACAGACAATAAAAAGGATGCAAAGATCCCTTTACATAATATATAAGAAATATGAGATCACAGAAGTTGTGGATGTTGGTAAAACTAAAGTAGAAACAGAAACCCTGTTGAGAGTGCATGACAATAAAATAAGATAGAATAAGGGTAACCTGCCTAACCCAATCTACTTACGGTTTATTCATGGACTGCAAGATGGAATGTAATGACATACACATTGATTATGTAACGGGACAACATTTCAATAAAAAGGCACATGTACAACTTACTCTCAATGATGAAAATGTACATGACTGGCTATGCCATAAACATTATAAACAACACACTAAGGTGACATGTACATACTTGCATCAATATGGTACAGTGACAAAAGTGATCATACATGAGCACAGACAGATCTATACAACAAACTGAGAAAGTGCAAAAGAATGGAGCCCACTTTGTGACTTGCAATATACATACCCTAAAGGAAAACCAAATATGAATCAATTGCAATGGAGACCTTAGATGAACATAGAGCTATAAATAAACTAGATATTCAACTAAAGCTATCAATGGCCAACTGTTTGTACCATTAGATCAGCTTAAACGTAATACAAGAACAACCAGATCAGGCTGTCAAACATACACCTTCCATCTTCAACATTGATTGTCACCTTACTCATTTCACCCAGTTAGTACAGTAAGGCTGTGGATTGACTGCCAAATAGAAATAAAACCTGTTAAATAGCACTGAAGACTTTCAAAACAGAATTAAACACATCACTTTAATTATCAAAACTGGATGAACATGTTTGGGTTAAATGAATATATGCAAGCTGGGACATGTTGACGAAGCTTTTTATGAAAGCAGAATTAAAAGTAAAAGGGAGGTAATCAAGATAAATAAACAAGAGCTATAACAATGATCTTGATTATTACAATGTGGTTTTTCCCCCCACATGTGGTTACAGATTGTTGCTTCTTAGTCTTAGTATAACCTTCCTCTGTGTTATTGCTGGTATCATTTTTCTAATGTCTCACACGCTTTTCAGCTAAACGACTATCATAATGCCAATGTGATCTCTTACAGTTCAAATTAGGCGTAAAACATTTTTTGAAACATCTAATAAGCTTGCAACAGGAAACTGTCAAATTATGTCAATGTCAGCAGTTTATCAACAGCCATTCATCATAATCATAATAACTATAATCATATTGCTAACAAGAATAGAGGAAGAAAAGGAGAAGAAGGAGGAGTATTATAATAAATAAAAGAGAAAAGGAAAAAAGATGTTTTTCAACAAAAGCAGGTGTTTAAGAATTGTCTTTACTGTCAATATTGAATGCCCTTTTGTGTTTTCTATTTAAGGAATGAAACATGTAAATACATTTTTCGTAAAGAAAGCGTCAAAACAAAAATTGTTTTTTTGCTTAGGATTGTAAACTGTTAGCTTTTTTGTAGTCATGATAAAAAATGTACTTTACAAACGTAATTATGTCCGAAGGACAATTTGTGAATGAAAATTCTTTTTGTTTACCTCGCCTACGAGTCATTTTTATTTGTTTAATATTTCAAACTTTAACTGCCAGGTTAATTTAAACCAAATGTTGTTTTGCTCTTCTTCCCCCTTATAAACAAAAAAACCTGAAATTTGTTGCAATCAGACTTTTTTTTCTTTCTTTTTTTTTTTTTGTGGTCTATAAAACACGTAGTTGGAGAGTTGTTTTTTTGTTCCTCTTTTTCGTTTATCAGATAACATTTATGTGAATTTTTCTCTGCATGAATTGTTATCTGATGATAAAGATGTCATGCATTAAAAAAGCGTTTTCTTGTGTATCAACAGCTTGAGTGACAGTTATTTCACAGTCAAAGGAGCTGCCTTGATACTGCCAAACAATGAGTTTCTAAAATCGTCAAGAAAAAGCCACGGAGTATTTACGCGTCATTATATATCCTTTAAAAAAAAAAAATGTTAGGGTTGAGGTAGAACAAATCTTACAGTAGAACAAATCACTGTAAGATTAAGCTGTAAATAGTTATTTACAGTAAAGTGTTAAGATAGAACAAATCCCTGTAAAATTAAGTTGGTAAATAGTCATCTACAGCAAAGTGTTAAGATAGAACAAATCACTGTAATATTACGTTATTAAACATTTGTGTACAGGACTTTGGTATGTCCATCAAACTTTGAGATTAAAACATAGATATAGGGATGACAAGTCTACTTGTAAGATGACACACAGTGCAACGTTACATACTTTTATATGATAGACACCTATACAAAGGTGTTGGCCAAGAACCTGGTCCGCCTATAAGAACCCTCACCTATAAGAACCCTGGCCTATAAGAAACCCCTTATTTCTGTGCAATGGAATTTTCCTTATATGTAAAACTACCTCCTTAAAATCCCACTGAGTACAGCCCGGTGCCTTAGAATCCAATCTGATCTTGAGACGAGAGTCAGAAATTACCAATCAACACTCAATTTAATGCTGACGATTGCCGATAACCTGTGATATGTTGCAAGTGAATTGATTACCCTGATAAAAGGATTTCATAGCCTGCGTTGTAACAAACCACATGACGATACAATAGTGTGACACTGACTGTGAGTCTGGCAGACAGTAAAAGAAGCAATAAACTTTGCCTAGATACGACTCAGACAGCTGGGAAGCATGGTATTGTATGGTACAATAAGTAACACATGACTGCCCCTAACGAATGAGCCGAGTAGGTAGCTGACGGACCGACCATTCAGGTCAAAGGGAGTAAGGTCAATTACCGTATGCGTTACACTCGTTGTAGTTTACTTCACAGCTAGCTCAACATAAAACAATGAACTGGTGTGAGTGCAGTATGCTTTATTGGCTGTGTGGTATGTGTGTGAATGTATACAACTTTGACAAAGATGAGAATTTTCATGACAGTCACAAGTCTGTGAAACCCAAAGGGCAAATTTATCTATGCAAAAAAACATTGCAACAGACATACCTAGCCGTTAAGTTGAAAAATAACTCTAAATATTTGGCCCACGACGAAATCCAGTTTATTGAAACTTAAGATAATCGTAACAATCTTACCGCTCCCGTTGTGTAGCAATTAAAACCGAGTTGATTGTATGTGGCATACGTTACGGAATGATACAAACATTAAGCTTATTATAACTTGTATGGCTTAGGTACAAGAATTAATCAATAACACTTATGACCTATAAATCTTTTCTTGATGAAAGTAAAGATTCATTTAATTATGCTATTCAACAATTGTATAACTGTTCTTGTGAACAAAAATGTTTTCATGTGAAATAAAACTTTCATGTGAGACAAAATATACTTTTATGTAAAGTTGAGATGCTTTCATGTGAAATAAACATTCTTTTATATTATGAAAAAAGAAGACAGGCTAGCACTGCATGATATCACATTGTTTCCTTTCTGATTTTTTTCTACAGGAGAAATTCAGGGACACCTCCAGGCCATGCTACATCTGTTACGCCCCCGAGGATAAAATTAAAATTGTAAGTTCAACACATTCATACTTTGGGGAGGAGAGAATGGTGTTATTTTGGATGTGGAGGAGTGGGTTAACTTTTTTTGGAAGGAACAGGAAATGCCAGGACAAGGCATCCTGGGAGAAAGATCATCTCGGCATCTGAACCCATACACCGAAATGTAGAATGGAAACTGATAAAGAAAGAAAGAAAGAAAGATCGACCTCAACTAGGAGACATCACAATAAACAGAATTGAATTGTTCGCCTTCACCACAGAGTAAATGAGAACAGTAGAGGCTGCAAGGTCTGGTGACATTGTTAGCGGAGGCGCTAAGTGAAGTCTGGGAAAAATTCATTGTACGACTGTACATAACAATATATAAAATGAAAAAGAGCTTTTCCGTTTTGCATTTAGCGAACATAAGTCTCACCCTTCCTAGGAACTCAGTAGTCCAGACGCAAGGTGTAGGCCTCTCGAACAAAGGTAGAGGGTTCGAAATGAAGTTTTTTAAAAGCAATATCCCCCAGGTAGGTGGGTGGAAGCCCTAGTCCCAGGTAGGTGGGTCGACACCTAGTCCCAGCTGGAGCTCAATCGTCGGACGTTTGTAATGCTGGCTGGAGGTCATTGCATTTTGGAACTGAACTGATCATTTCGTAGGAGCGTGTTGGTAGATTGCTCAACCGTCGGAGCGTTTGTAATGGATGGAAGCTCATTGCATTTTGGAATTGAACTTGATTCATTTTGCCTGTTGGTCGATGTTACACCTAGGTTGTATGGATGATGTTGCAGCCTTTGTAAGGCCTCATTTGCTGATGTTTGCACTAGGTTGTATGGATGGATGTTGCAGCCTTTGTAAGGCCTCATTTGCTGATGTTACACCTAGGTTGTATGGATGGAAGGCCTCATTTGCGATTGCAGCCTTATGGATAAGGCCTCATTTGCTGATGTTACACCTAGGTTGTATGGATGGATGTTGCAGCCGTTGTAAGGCCTCATTAGCTGATGTTACACCTAGGTTGTATGGATGGATGTTGCAGCGTTGTAAGGCCTCATTAGCTGATGTTACACCTAGGTTGTATGGATGGGATGTTGCGCCCTTGTAAGGCCTCATTTGCTGTTACACCTAGACTGTATGGATGGATGTTGCGGCTGTTGCAAGGCCTCATTTGCTTTGTATAGCTGCTAAAGAACCTGTTACACCTAGGTTGTATGGATGGATGTTGCGGCTGTTGCAAAGGCCTCATTTGCTGTGAATAGCTGCTAAAGAACCCTGGATATTTTAGACTGTTTTGATCAAATAACAAAGTTTTTTCTGAAACTATGAGATCATTGTTCACGGTGTTTATCTACAGACAAACAAAGAACCAGTCAACCAAAGGGAACTGAACAGATGGTGTAAATAAAGGTTATTACAAACTTGTCTCATCCAATGCAGGCTGTACGGCTAGAAGATGTGTCTTCCTCCAAATTCAATCGCGACATGGCACTGGTTTCCACCCTTGGAAGACAGGACACAGAGGAAGTCGTCATTCTGGGCATAGACTGCTGCAAGTAGAAGCAGCCTGCATCCGTCTCGTGTTGCCAGTCTGGCTAGGGGTCAGCTTCAACCTGGAGGGGATGGAGTAGAAGTTATCTGTTTTGAGATTGGTCCGATATTTTGTGGCTCGAAGAAGGGGGGAGGAGTTTAAGGTTGAAGTAACAAATCACCAAATATCTACACACACGTGAATATAGTCCTCCTGAGTTATTCCGTGCCTCAAAGGCTCTGTTGCCAGGCTCTTTAAGAGAAACCATATTTTGTCATGTAGTGTCTAAAAGATTCTAAGTTGTTACTTTGAGGAATCTTTCTTTCTACCAGTAGTAACAGTAGAAGTGCCGGTAGCTCAGACAGTAGAGTCTGACTGCCACCCGGGATTCCCAGTCCGAGCAAATTTTTCTGGCTCTCCCGAAATGAGTAGCTAGGCTTACTCAGACTCGACCGAGAGTAAAGGCAGGGTGCAAAACAATGGCAGAGTACAAGATTATAAAACCGTTTGCCTATCCAGAAATCCACTACTCCGTATTTACGCTCACTTATTACCCTACGCTCACTTATTACCCTGCATTCATTTCTTTTGTGACATTTAATTTAAGAAAATAGATCATTGTTTCCCCGTTTTTTGAGTAGAATGTTCATTCACCCAAGCGCCATTGTCGAGAAATTAAAAAGTTTGAAAAGTATCGTTCACACCTAACACTCATCTGAATGGCGTTGTTGTCGCTGGGAGGTAGCTATCTTGTATAATATTTAGTCGTTCATCCCTTGGCAGACCATGTCACTCCTACATCCTGGGCTGCCTGGAAGGGTAAAAATCTCATAAAAATCCTTTGTGTTCATAGCCAGACACAAACCATAAAGAAAAACACCTGCATTGACATGTCCTTGGCACTGGAGAAAGGTGTGCGGTCGAAAATTTCTTTTGTGATAAGACATTTTAGGTTGAGCTTGCGCTAGACTTCCTGGTTACATGTAAATAAGTCAATGAATACAAAACATGTGAGAAAAGTAATACTTACTTGATATCCATTTCTGCTATTGACAACCCGTCTGACTATATGCCCAAGCCATCAAGTATTTATGAAGAAGATCATTGTTATATAGTAAGCAATCGTTAGTTAGAGGCGCAGTTAGTAGTTTGTCAGTTTTTAAACATGATGACTCTGGCGCAAAACCCCTTCTCTGGTCCAAAACATTTTTCACGACATGCTCTTAGCAAAAAGGTACATCACTCTGTTCTCCTCACTTGGTTCAGGTGTGAAGTAAATGAGTATCAAGCATTTGGCTAAGAAGTATCTCGTAAGCATGCTAGTATGAAGCACAGTAGGCAGCCATACTGTATGCTCCCAGAGGGAGTTAACAAGGGCTTTGGAGTGAAATATTTTGTTTGAGGGATCAATGACATAACTTTGGTGAGCTAACTTTATCTTTATAAAATTTTATAAAAACATAATATGAGTTCACCCGATTTATCAAATGTTTGATATTTTAATTTTTTCAGGGTTTCAGTTTGTGCACTGATCAGCAAGCCTATTTGTTTGATCCAGTATCAGTGCAAGCGATGTGAGTGAGTCATGCCTTCGAAAATAATTACACCCGTTTATTTGTTACCACATTTGAACATCATGTCAATGTTTTCGTTTATCTTGTCAAGGTTGCGATGTTCCAGTAAATCAGCAAGTGTCGCGTGCCACTGCCAAGCGTGTGTGTCAATGTTTTCGTTTATGTCAAGGTTGCCGATGTTCAGTAAATCTGCAAACGTGTGTGTCAATGTTTCAATGTTTGTCTTGTCAAGGTTGCCGATGTTCAGTAAATCCCAGCAAGTGTTGTGGTCAATGCCAAACGTGTGTCAATGGCTTAGTTTGTCTTGTCAAGGTTGCCCGATGTTCCAGGAATTTGCAAGTGTTGCGGTCAATGCCAAATGTGTGTGTCAATGGCTTCATTTGTCTTGTCAAGGTTGTCGATGTTCCGTGAATTTGCAAGTGTCACGTGAAAATGCCAAACATGTGTATCAATGGCTTCATTTGTCTTGTCAAGGTTGCGATGTTCAGTAAATCAGCAAGTGTCACGTGTCAATGCCAAACATGTGTATCAATGGCTTCATTTGTCTTGTCAAGGTTTGCGATGTTCAGTAAATCAGCAAGTGTTGTGAAAATGCCAAATGTGTGTGTCAAGTAGCTTCATTTGTCTTGTCAAGGTTGCCCGATGTTCCGTAAATTTGCAAGTGTCCGTGAAAAATGCCAAACATGTGTGTCAATGGCTTCATTTGTCTTGTCAAGGTTGCGATGTTCCGTAAATTTGCAAGTGTCGTGCTAAATGCCAAACATGTGTATCAATGGCTTCATTTGTCTTGTCAAGGTTGCCGATGTTCCGTAAATTTGCAAGTGTCACGTGAAAATGCCAAACATGTGTATCAATGGCTGCATTTGTCTTGTCATAGGTTGCCCGATGTTCCGTAAATTTGCAAGTGTCACGTGCCACTGCCAAACGTGTGTGTCAAGGGCCTTGCTATCTTGTCAAGTTTGCCGATGTTCCTTATATCTATGGATTTCCATAAATTTGTAGATCTCCATAATTCCCGCATCGACAAGTGACCAGGTGACAAAAGACTGGTCTAAAAGCTAAGGCAGATGGAAGGCAAGGCCGACCCTGGTGTAAGCACCCCAAATTGATTTTTTAAAAAGTTCAATTTTTAATCGTATTTGAGAAGGAATGCTACAAAACGCTGGATTATTTATTAAACTTCTGGGTCAGGCTAGGCCCTACCAAGATTCTCACACAAAATCAACACAATGCAGCTGACAGTGGAGCTGTTCGCTTGAGCTGAGACATTTTTGTGTCTTTATATAGGGGCTGGGTGCTAGGTTGTTAGTCAGTTCATGTGCCTCCCCAAAGTTCAGTAAATTCTTTTTTCTTTGAATCGGCAACCACCTTGTCTCATGAATGTCTGGCGTCGACATCAAAGAACCTGATGCCTGCTCGGTAGGAGGCAAGCAGAGCTTCTTGGCATTGTTGATCTGATCTGAGTTAAAATTTTGATTTTATTGCTTTGGTATTAGCAGATTAGCAGACTACTTGTTCTCAGATAAATAAAGAATCGGCGTGTTAGCTGGACTGAAGTTTTTTTAATACAGCCTTTTATATTTGTTAATTAAAAGTGAGAAATCAGTCACACACAAAAAACAGTCTCTAGGCGGACTTTCCTCTTAGGCGGAGACCACTGTATTTAAAGATGTTACAAATCAACTGAAGGTGATTGAAAATTTTGATCAGTGTTGAGTTGATTGTATGATCATTGAGGTGACTCCAGTCAATGGTGGCACGGATGAAGAAAAGAGTTTCTGTAGTTGTTTGTATGCGATGGTGGTATTGTGTAGCATTGTTTGTGTTGTTTATGACGTATGTGCTCAATTATGTTATTCATTACATGGTTTTCAAATTTTCGTGGTTTGAATATGCGCTTGGGACGTTTTGGGATTGGAAATTTCTCGGGAGAACTGATTGAGTTCATATTGTTGATTCTAAATTCTACAAAAGAAAAAGCCATAATTTATATTGCTCTTATCCTCCGAATGATAAACAGGATCACTAAACTAGTTGCTAGCTGGCAGACTTGGGACCATGAGATCCAGGGTCCAAATCCTCTGTAGTGCTAGTTTTTACGGTGTCTTATTTGGGAGAGACACTGAACACGTATGTCCGTACTCAAGCCAAGTGCAAATAGGTACCAGCATTGGCTGGAGAGTGATAACTGTGACAGACTAGAGTCATGTCTGGGAGGGGATGTATTGTCACATGCTTGGCTTCCCACACTATAGAAACTGGGATAAGCTCTGGCTTTATGGGTGATAATGGCATTGAAAGAACTTTATTTATCCTTAAAGCGTGAGAATTTATAGCTTTGCCGATATGCTATAGTGTATAGAGGAGTCAGCGTATGAAGTATTCAATTAATTTTTTTATCTTTTCAACTCTTTCATTGTTGATCGACCATATAGCGTTATAAAAATTGCCAATCAACGATTTATTGTCGATTTGACTAGTGAGTAAATTCTCGCTATTTTGGAATTCTATTCCACTCGCCTTCGAAACAAACCTCATACTTCCCATAATATGTTAGCATTGCTCTGCATTCTTTCTGCTTTATTTTGGTATGTTACATGATGTGATTTCCTAAGATCCCTTGTTCACTACTACGACAGTTTTCCTAGAGGCACCTGATAAAAAAAAAAAACGGCACAGTCCTGTAAATAAAATAGCCTGGCATTGAAAGAGTTAAATAACGGGCTCTTTCTTTTCTTCCTTCCCTAAGGTCGGCAATTCAGAGCCTGGTGCGAGTGATGCATGTAGCAGAGGACAAGAAATACCTGCAGGACGGCCTGAGTCACACCTGGGTGGATTACTACAGAGCTCAAATCAATGCAGACTTGAACCGCAACAGTCACTGGTAATAATCGTGTTAACGCCTGATAGACAATGTTTGCTATCCCACTGAGTCAGTTTTTGCAATGTGTTGTGTGATTGATTGTGTGAACTATGAAATGGGAAGAAGGGCACTATTTTCGAGGAGGGAGGGAGGGGGAGGGAGGGAGAAGAAAGAAAGTTAGATTTATCGAGTTGTTCAATTCATCGAGGGAAACCCAAGCAACTTCTTTTTACACTTGTTTAGCGTGTCAGTTTTCCTGTATAAACTCGGTGTTTAAGAAGGGTATGTGGGAAAGTTGCAGTAATGCATATGTTGAGCGCCTCTATTCCACTGAACTGCTTGATGACAGGTTTTAATAAAATGCATAAAAAAATTATGTTAGTTACAATTTTGAAAACACTAAAATTAATTAATAAAATAGCTTTTTAACTAAGAGGAACCATATGCTCTAAAAAAAGTTTGGTTTTAAGATTCTTTAAAAAAATTTGAAATGAAGGGCTTCTTCTTGTTTTTTGAAAGAGATGTTATTTCATAAAAGAGGTGCAGCATGACTGAAAGACTTTTCAATAAGTGTGAGAAATCAAGCATGACATTTTTTCTTTACTCACTTTTTTATGAAACGCCTTCACTGTGCGTTATGTATATTGTGGAGGATTGAATTCCCCCCCCCACCCTCTCTCCCACCTTCAGTTTGTTTCTGGAGAAAAAAAGGCTTACAATCAATAATTTTGTGATAAAACGACAATAAATGACAAACTCCACCCAAGAAGACAGTACCAGTGTGTGACATTTTGGGTATAACCCTTTATCAGACAACAAACGAGTAATATCTAGACATTTGTATTATGCAGGTTCCGCACCATGTGATATCAGAAGGAAGAATAAGAGAAGAGATGAAGGGAGAGCGGAGTGGAGAAACAGTGAAGGGATTGAGGAGATTGATAATTAAAATGAGTAGAAGAGAAAAGGAAGATATTACATGAAAGGGAAAAGGAAGAATATGAGAAGAACACAAGAGTGGTCGTGAAAACGAAGAATATGAGAAGAACACAAGAGTGGTGATGAAAACGAAGAATATGAGAACACAGAGTGGTTGTGAAAACGAAGAATATGAAAACACAGAGTGGTGGTGAAAAAGAAGAATATGAAAACACAGAGTGGTGGTGAAAAGAAGAATATAAGAACATAGAGTGGTGGTGAAAACGAAGAATATAAGAACACAGAGTAGTGGTGAAAACGAAGAATATGAGAACACAGAGTGGTGATGAAAACGAAGAATGTGAAAACGAATATGAGTACACAGAGTGGTGGGGAAAACAAAGAATATGAGAAGACAGAGTGGTGGGGAAAACAAAGAATATGAAAAGAACAGAGTGGTGGTGAAAACGACGAAATTGAGAAGAACACAGAGTGGTGGTGAAAATGAAGAATATGAGAAGAAGACAGGTGGTGAAAACGAAGAATATGAGAAGAAGACAAGAGGTGGGAAAAACGAAGAATATGAGAAGACAGAGTGGTGGGAAAACAAAGAATATGAAAAGAACACAGAGTGGTGAAAACGATGGGAAAAAGACAGAGTGGTAGAAAACGAGAATATAAGAAGACAGAGTGGTGAGGAAAACGAAGAATATAAAAGAAGACAGAGTGGTAGGGAAAACGAAGAATAGGAGAAGAACACAGAGTGGTAGGAAAACGAAGAATATAGGAGAAGACAGAGTGGTAAGGAAAACGAAGAATAGGAGATGAAGACAGAGTAGTGGGGAAAACTAAGAATAGGAGAAGAAGACAGAGTAGTAAGGAAAACGAAGAATAGGAGAAGAACACAGAGTAGTAAGGAAAACGAAGAATAGGAGAAGAAGACAGAGTGGTAAGGAAAACGAAGAATATTAGAAGAACACAGAGTAGTAAGGAAAACGGAAAAGAAGAAGACAGAGTGGTTAGAAGAACACAGAGTAGTAAGGAAAACGAAGAATAGGAGAAGAACACAGAGTAGTAAAGGAAAACGAAGAATATTAGAAGAACACAGAGTAGTAAGGAAAAACGAAGAATATGAGAAGAACACAGAGTAGTAAGGAAAACGAAGAATATGAGAAGAACACAGAGTAGTAAGGAAACGAAGAATAGGAGAAGAAGACAGAGTGGTGGGGAAAACGAAGAATAGGAGAAGAAGACAGAGTAGTAAGGAAAACGAAGAATAGGAGAAGAAGACAGAGTGGTAGGAAAACGAAGAATAGGAGAAAAAGACAAGAGTGGTGGGGAAAACGAAGAATAGGAGAAAAAGACAAGAGTGGTGGGGAAAACAAAGAATATTAGAAGAACACAGAGTAGTAGGGAAAACGAAGAATATGAGAAGAACACAGAGTAGTAGGGAAAACGAAGAATATGAGAAGAACACAAAGTGGTCGTAGCCTCTTACGAGATGTCAATTATTTGTGATTTTCACCACTTTTGACTTCATTTAACTGGGACTCCTTTGGTATTTTAATCAATGATATGTGTGTGGCTCTGACAAAACCTGTTATGAGGTGAACAGGTTTGAACTAACAAAACAGGAAAAATGTTATCTAAGGTAAATTTTCATGAAAATTGAGTTTTTTGCATTTTCAGTTAAAAGATACTTGTTTATGAATGCCTTGATGAAATATTTTGCCTTCAAAGTGCTTAAAACTGTGTTTAAAAGTAATTTTTAACACACAGCAGGAAAATTTCTCTGAAACGAAAAAAACTTTGAATGTGCTTCTCTCAAAAGAGGTTTTCTGCATTCTTGAAATTGTTCTTACAAAAACATTCATAACTTCCAAAAATCAACCAATTTTCACCAAATACAAATCAAAATGCTCAGAACACATTGAGCTATCTGTTTATGCAAATAAAAGCATTTAGAAAATTTTCACCTTACAATAAATTGGTTTGATCAGATCCACACACATATGATATGTGAATGCATTTCTTTTCTTTGTATTAAAGACTGTTTCGTAATGGTTTTTCTCAACAGGAACGTGGAAGGTGTTGAAATCTTTGCTCCGTCATGCTTGTCTCTTGGGAGTGGCGAGTAAGGAAAAATGTTGTTTTATTATCACTTGTAGGGGTTGGCAGGCACTACTTGTAGGTTGGTAGGTCCTATTTCTTTCCTGTCTATCATCTTTCTGTTTCTTCTTAGTTCACCCTGAGATCATCGCATATGGTGGATGGAGTAAGCTCCGAGGAGGCTAATGCTTGTTATTTACTCTGATAGTGAAGACCTGTTTGGCACATCCTTTCTTGCTTTTTGCTGCTGCGGGGGCAAGGGGGGTGGGGAGGTGTTTGTTTTTATTCTATCCTTCTCTTTTGTTTGTATCTGTGATAACATTTAGCACTTTTAATTCTTTCATTTTCCATGTATGTTAAGTCTGATGATGAAAATTACTGGTAGGGCATTCTTCTTCCCTTTCGTTATTTAATATACCTGTCATTTGTCAACCTGTTTTCCTCTTAATTCGCTTTGATATTAATGCCTGTGGTAGAGGGGTATGGTTCCCTAATGAAATTTTGAACATGTTGTTGCTATTCAGATGTGATGATAATAGTAATGAGAGTATTTATATAGCACTTTTCACGCAAAAAGGTTTTAAAGCGCTTTACAATACAAGTGTGATAAAAATAACTTATCTACTTGTAGAATGGAAAGAAAAAAATGAAAGGGTGAAAATGGATGAAAAAGGGTTAAAAATGAATAAAACATTGGGATTGGAAATGTACGTGGACCCTTCTGAACAAGTAGTGTTAAAATATCAGATAAAAATGAAGTGGTAGTGTTAAAGGAACTTAAATAAGCTAATTGTAAGCATTTACAAGAAGTAAGAAATATTGAATAAAAGGGTGAATCTTACGTATAACATATATTGTAGTATTGGACAGTTAAGGGATATGCCTGATTAAAAAGGACAGCCTTCAGATTTCTTTTGAATGATGTGCAACGACTTATTATTTCTTCATGCTAAAGGAGATTATTCCATATTTTAGGGCCTTGAAAGTTAAAAGATCTCTTGCCGTAATTGTTTAGTTTAGATATTGGAGGCATTAGGGAAAATGTACTTTTGGATTTAAGACATGATAATATGATATTACTCAAAGGCAGATAGATACGAAATCAAACATAGAGGTATATTTCTGATGAATATTAAAGGACATAAGTAATCAAGTAAATACTGCATCATCGTCCTTATGTCTATTTGAACACTTGCTCATCTCTTAACTTAAAAAATGAAGAAAAGAATTGCTGTAATTCAATTTTAAAATGTGTCTTTCAGAAAAGAATCAGTGAAGCTTTCGATCAGCGCCTCCTTACGAGAAGTTATGATGAATGTTGATCTGGATGATGCCACGTCCAAGTCTGTAAGCAAAAGTCTCCATTGTTTCCGATGTTTGTCATATAGTTTTTTGAATAATCAGATTGTTCAGCCAAAGAGAGTGGCATGGCGTCGGCAGCCTGAGTGTTTAGGCTGCCAGACTTGGGACTTTGATTTGATTTGATTTGATTTGATTCGATCCATATCCACAACTAAGGTGGTCTCGGGGGTTTTGTAGGATTTTAAATTTTGCCCTCCGAACTGCCTTGTAAACAGCCAAGGACCATGCGCAGAGTGTTGTGATCTGCACGTGGGATCTCCTTTTCATCATCTATCTCCGATTTTGAAATCTCTACCAGGAAACAGTTTTCTTTTTTCACCAATCGCAATATTATATCCCGTTCATTTCAGCTTGACAATTCGACGTTTTATCACTGAACGCCACGATATACGCCAATGGTTGTTTTTCACAAAATGTGATATGTGCATTCTCAGCCAATCAGAACTCGTCAAATGACAAACATCCAGCCACGCCCACAGCAAGCTGTTGTTTGTCACTGACAGGCATTATCCTTGGCTGTTTTTAACACTTTGAATTATTGATTTAGTTTTTTTTTCCCTGCATTGAATATCACCCATAACACCATGAACGTGTCTGATGATTAATTTGATCTTGCTTATTTTCTGTTTTCTTTTGGGATTATTAATTTAAGGGATTGTGGCTTTTATATTTTCTGGTAATATCGCGTTTTGTGAAGAATGCATACAATGGATATGTCATATGTTGTGAAAAAGGGTGAAAATTAAGCTCTGATTCTGAGAAATGTACATATGTCTGGATTTAAGTCGTCATCACTGTTAAACATCCTGTACGTCTGTGACACATTAAGATAACAATTATTCATCTGACAAGTCATGAACATGAGTAACACATTAAGAAAACAATTATTCATCTGACAAGTCATGAACATCAGAAACACATTGAGATAACAATTATTCATCTGACAAGTCATGAACATCAGAAACACATTGAGATAACAATTATTCATCTGACAAGTCATGAACATCAGAAACACATTGAGATAACAATTATTCATCTGACAAGTCATGAACATCAGAAACACATTGAGATAACAATTATTCATCTGACAAGTCATGAACATGAGTAACACATTAAGATAACAATTATTCATCTGACAAGTCATGAACATGAGTAACACATTGAGATAACAATTATTCATCTGACAAGTCATGAACATGAGTAACACATTAAGATAAAATTATTCATCTGACAAGTCATGAACATGAAACACATTAAGATAACACATTAAGATAACAATTATTCATCTGACAAGTCATGAACATGAGTAACACATTAAGATAAAAATTATTCATCTGATAAGTCATGAACGTGAGTAACACATTAAGATAACAATTATTCATCTGACAAGTCATGAACTTATATCTTTTTATTGTCCGTCCCGATGGGACTAGGTATTGATTCACCTACCTGGATCAGGGGAAAGATTGTACGTAAAAACCTCGAGAAAATTTTTCAATTATTGGCAAGGTTTGAACCCACAACCTTTTGGTTGAGAGGCTGAACACCTTGCCTCTAAACTACAGAGTCCTTGTGCATTGTAAAACATTTCCAGAGATCACCACCACGGTGGGCAGGGTTACTTCAAAGAAACAAACAAACAAAGTAAAACATTATTTAACTTGTAGCGGATGTGCGTAGTTTATGTTTTTTGTTCATGAGCGGCTTTGAACAGTTGAAATTCCACCAAGCGAGCCACTTCAATATCATTCTTATGTCTCTTTCCTTACTTTGTTTGTAGCTTCGCATGGCTGTCGAAGAAAACTGGGAATCACTTTGAAACTGTTCAAAAGTTACTTTGACGAAGAGGTGTTGAGGATCCTTGGCCAGATGGATGCACCGTCCAAGATTTTGGATTACCTGTATCTGGGGTCGGAGTGGAACGCCTCCAACTTGGATGAATTGAAAGACATTGGGTAGGTGGCGCACATAGTCTGGTGCTGACTTTTCCTTGATTTTCCATCCTATATACTCTAAGGCTACTCTCATACGTATGGCGTTATTGGCAACGTCGGCGGCCGAACAGTTAGGCTGCCGGACTGGCGATCATGAGGTCCCGAGTGTGAATCATAGCAAAGCTAGGTCTGATGCTGTGTTCCTTGGGAAAGACACTCAACACGCATTTTCCCCACTCTACCCAGGTGTAAATGGGTATGAGCACTAGCTTGGGAGTAAAGCCATGCGTTAGACTAGCGTCCTTGCCAGGGAGGGATTCTTATCACCTGTTCTGCTTCATGCTTTTGAAACCGGGATAAGCTCTGGTTCTATGGGCCGTAGCGGCCTTGAAGGAAAATTACGTTGAGGCAAGGAAGGGCAATAAGTTTAAGAGTTTACTTTACATAGATTTGTGTTAATAACCGCAGATTGGCTACTGCATGTCTATTCTGTGTAATCAAAAAGGATGCAGTGACAAGAACATTTTTGTTAAATTTATTTTTACCAATAGTAGAATTAGAGTTAGAATCCTTTACTTTATTTGTCTCTGAACAGAGAAATTTAGTATAATAGTAGGGTCGTGGGGACAGAGAAATTTAGTATAATAGTAGGGTCATGGGAACAGAGAAATTTAGTATAATAGTAGGGTCATGGGGACAGAGAAATTTAGTATAATAGTAGGGTCATGGGGATATAACAACATATTAGACAAACAAGAAACAGCAACTGAGGGGGGGAAAACCCTGAAACAAAAACAAAAAAGGAAGAAAAAAACCCTGTAATAATTGTACTACTGATTTACTTTTTATTTTTTCCTGTCCTGCTATACCGCAAGGTGTCAGGGGGAAGATGCCAGGTGTGTTGCCATTTGGATCGACATGTTGTTCTTTTGGAGGGTCTCATTGACTCCGTCAATCCATCTTTTCCTTGGTCTTCCTCCTGCCTTGATTTGGTTAAACTTCATGTTGTGGGCCTTTGAGGCTGGCTGTTGTGGCCCCATTCTCATGATGTGTCCAAACCATTTGACTTGTCTCTCAATAATTGTATTAGCTATAAGTTCAACACATACAGCCATGTACTGATGCAGTCATGGATGAATCATAGCACAGCACTTATAAGCATTTAATTTAATTAAAACAACATCAATCCATCTAATGATCTGCAGGGTTCCCACACCTTGGAAAACAGGAAAACTCTTGGAATTTCGGTTGGAAGAAATTAAGACTCGAAAAGTCTTGGAATTTCGGTTGGAAGAAATTAAGACTGGAAAAGTCTTGGAATTTCGGTTGGAAGAAATTAAGACTGAAAAGTCTTGGAATTTGGTTGGAAGAAATTAAGACTCGGAAAAGTCTTGAATTTGGTTGGAAGAAATTAAGACTGAAAAGCCTTGGAATTTGGTTGGAAGAAATTAAGACTGGAAAAGTCTTGGAATTTGGTTGGAAGAAATTAAGACTGGAAAAGTCTTGGAATTTTTAAAATTCCCTTCAAGTCTTGGAAAAAATCTAGGAATTTTTATGAGATATTGCGATCACATTTTTCCCATCTCAGAACTGGACGAGATTTCACACAGGGCACAACTGGTGTGGCCATTTAGTGATGCTGTTCTCTGTCTTTATTAATTCATTCTCAAATTGTCTCCTGAACAACTGGGCTTTCAATTTGTCTGACATCGTCAGACATGCCATTCTTTACCATCCGAATAATATCGTTTTAGAATTTTTCTCATTTACGATTTTACGTTTCGTTCTACATTTGTTCTATCACCCGATTCATGTCATTAAAGCCTGTACAGGCCAGAAATTTCTGCTCTCCCTCCCTTGGAAAATTTGATGTTTGCATGTAAAAATCTTGGAAAACTCTTGGAATTTTTTTTCCTGAAAAGGAGTGGAAACCCTGGATCTGTCAATCCTTCATAATTATACAAATGATAAAAAGATAGAGATGGCTTTCATAGTCAGTATCCCCACACAAGTGCAGGCTCATCGACTGTACATCATTTATCCCCTGGGGGCCATTTCATTCAAAGTTCTTCTCAACTCCCGGAGGAGCATACCATGAGCCTGTTAGCCTGTTAACGGCTTTTCTCTTTAGCTGAGTACTCATTCATGCCTGAGTCAAGAGGAAGGAAGAGTCTTTCCTAAGAGTACTTGTGGAAAAAAACTCACCTGTCTTTTTACAAGCTGGTTCAGCTACAATGAGACAGAAAGGTTTTGAAGGGGCAGGAAAAGTACAATGAGACAGATAGGTGTTTGAAGGGGGTCAGGAAAAGTACAATGAGATAGAAAGGTGTTTGAAGGGGCAGGAAAAGTACAATGAGACAGATAGGTATTTGAAGGGGCAGGAAAAGTACAATGAGACAGATAGGTGAAGGGGCATGAAAAGAAATGAGACAGAAAGTTGTTTGAAGGTCAGAAAAGTACAATGAGACAGAAAGGTGTTTGAAGGGGCAGGAAAAGTACAATGAGACAGTAGGTGTTTGATTGAAAAGTACAATGAGACAGATAGGTGTTTGAAAGGGCATGAAAAGTACAAAGAGACAGATAGGTATTTGAAGGGGCTATAATGAGACAGATAGGTGTTTGAAGGGGCAGGAAAAGTATAATGAGACAGATAGGTGTTTGAAGGGGCAGGAAAAGTATAATGAGACAGATGTTTGAAGGGGCAGGAAAAGTATAATGAGACAGATAGGTGTTTGAAGGGGCATGAAAAGTATAATGAGACAGATAGGTGTTTGAAGGGGGCAAAAAGTATAATGAGACAGATAGATAGGAGACAGATAGTTTGAAGGGGCAGGAAAAGTATAATGAGACAGATAGGTGTTTGAAGGGGCATGAAAAGTATAATGAGACAGATGGGGCATGAAAAGTATAATGAGACAGAAGGGGCAGATAATGAGACAGATAGGTGTTTGAAGGGGCATGAAAAGTATAATGAGACAGATAGGTGTTTGAAGGGGCAGGAAAAGTATAATGAGACAGATAGGTGTTTGAAGGGGCAGAAAAGTATAATGAGACAGATAGGTGTTTGAAGGGGCAGGAAAAGTATAATGAGACAGATAGGTGTTTGAAGGGGCATGAAAAGTATAATGAGACAGATAGGTGTTTGAAGGGGCATGAAAAGTATAATGAGACAGATAGGTGTTTGAAGGGGCATGAAAAGTATAATGAGACAGATAGGTGTTTGAAGGGGCATGAAAAGTATAATGAGACAGATAGGTGTTTGAAGGGGCAAAAATAGGTGAGACAGATAGGTGTTTGAAGGGGCATGAAAAGTTAATGAGACAGATAGGTGTTTGAAGGGGCAGGAAAAGTATAATGAGACAGATAGGTGTTTGAAAAGGGGCAGGAAAAGTATAATGAGACAGATAGGTGTTTGAAGGGGCAGGAAAAGTATAATGAGACAGATAGGTGTTTGAAGGGCAGGAAAAGTGTTTGAAAGACAGATAGGTGTTTGAAGGGCATGAAAAGTATAATGAGACAGATAGGTGTTTGAAGGGGGATAAGGGGCAATGAGACAGATAGGTGTTTGAAGGGGTTTGAAGGGGCAGGAAAAGTATAATGAGACAGATAGGTGTTTGAAGGGGCAGAAAGTAGAGATAGGTGTTTGAAGGGGCAATGAGACAGATAGGTGTTTGAAGGGGCAGGAAAATAATGAGACAGATAGGTGTTTGAAGAGGCAGAAAAGTATAATGAGACAGATTGTGAAGGGGCAGGAAAAGGGGAATGAGGTTGAGTTATATTTTTGAAGGGGCAGGATATAATGATCTGATGAAATTAACAAGAAATGGGATAAAATATTTTTGATACATGTAAGAGTATAGATAAAAGAGTTATTTTTAATTTTCTTTGATAATTGCCATGTTTGAATTTGTTAGTTTGTGAAATGCTTTAACTATCTGTGTATTGAGACGACTTGATTATGTCTTCTGAAAGGTCAAAAGAGTTTCAGATTTGAATTATTTAAAAAAAAAAAAAAATCTGTTTCTATGCTTGAACATATTTCCATTTTCTGTCGTAGAATCGGCTACATCTTGAACATCACCCAAGAGATTGATAACTTCTTCAGCGGCATGTTTCAGTATTTTAATGAGACTATATGACGTAGAACAGTCGGACCTGTTAAAACATTGGGACAAAACCTTCAAATTCATATCAAAAGCCAGGTCAGTGTTTTTCTATTGTGTATGTTAACCTTGTGTCAGTGTTTCTCTCATAGGGCTGTGACTATCTCAACATTGTTTGTTTCAGAAAGCTTGTCATTATCAGGATAAGTCTTTTCACCTTTTTTGTCTGTGGGAAAGCGGACCTCTCTTCGATTTCTTGGGAACTCGGTTGTCCTGAGGCGCAAGGTGTCGGACTCTCAACTCACAAGTCATGTGTTCAAGCCCGCCATTGGTCTAAAACAATTTTGAAGTTTTTTCGAGTAGAATCCTAGCCACGTTCCCAACATTGTGTTCCTTGGGATAGACACTTAAAACGTATCCCCCCCCCCCCACACACACACACACACACTCTACTCAGGTGTAAATGAGTACAAGCACTAGTGTGGGAGTAAAAACCTGCATCAGACTAATGTCCTGGCCGGGAGGTTACTATTGTCACCTGGTCTGCTTCATGATATTAAAAACCGGGATAAGCTCCGGCTCTTTGGGTCGTAACGGCCTTGACAATTTTTTTACACTTTGGCAGCTGGTGGGTTCTATTGGTCAGTCTTATTTATTTTCTTTCACACCGTCTTTGGTTTCTTTCCCTTTCTTCTCAACGCTTCATGTATATATTTGTATATAAATGTATGTGTGTGCTTGTGTGTGTACACTAATTGTATGTGTGAAGGGTTTTGATTAAATATACATTATAAAACGCCTTAGAGCATTTTTGTAATGGAGATTGGTGCTCTATAAATTCCTTATTATTATTATTATTATTGTTATTATTATTATTGTTAATTTTGTTATGATCGTTATTGTTATTATTACACATCAGGACCATTGGTGAGGAGGGGGGGGGGCACTACTTGTAGGTCACATAGTAATACGTGTCAGTGCGCAAAAGTTATCGCTCCTTTGGCTTGAAGAAAAGCAATTTTTTGTTGTTTTGTTATTCTTTTATCACAGGGACCATGGGTCCAAGGTGTTGGTTCACTGCAAGATGGGAATCAGCCGTTCTGCTTCCAGTGTGAGTAAATGATGAAACTCTATATGCCTGCCAGGCCCAGCTCACCATCAAGGCACTCAAAACGAAATGTTGTCGCGCTAGCCTTGACAGGCTAAATGTCAACATCGAACACGACACACGAAATGCCCGTCACGCTAAGCATTTACGTGCTAAATGTCACATTCGAAATGTCTCCACGCCACAAATCTGATGTTTGAATAGAGAAAAGGATTCACCGCTAACTGCATAGTACATGTAAAAAGAACATGTTCAATATTCTTCCTCATGTCACCGTATACGGTTTCTTATTCTGGGATGTGTCGTTACTTCTTATGTGAGACTCAATCAAATCTTTTTCTCACCGCTTTTGCTTACATTACGAATTTCGTGCTTCTCGTATCGCGTGTCTTCCTATGTGAGTTGGGCCTTACTGACAAAATCAAAACACTCCGTTGTTTATGACTAATGACTTGCATAATATTACTTCAGATTATTCATTCTTTGCTTTGCCTGGTTAAACACGGTGACTGTGCAGTGTTGTGGTAGCGCACTGTAGGACTGGGAACCATGAGGTTGATAGTTTTGACGTTATGGTCCTTGGGGAAAGGCACTCAAGACGTTTTTCCTCAAACCTCATCAGCGCTGACGTCACAGGGAATCTGTTTACAATGATCGTGTTCTAATAGTTTGGCAAGAATTTTGGTTTCCCTATCTTTTTTTAAGTACAAAATTCCCTCCAAGGCTACAGGCATACTTTTTTGTGTGCATATAAAGGCTTTCTGACGTTCGGTAGTAGAGGTCTGTGAACATGTCCCATGGGCGATTGAAAAATCATGCTGATAGGCAAGACCGTGCTTGTAAGCGGACAGAAGATGTAGCCAATAGCCACCCAGTCCAAGCCGATGAGCGGGCAACACCGACACCACATTGGTTGAACACTTAACGTCTTTGATTTGACATCAATTTTACCCTAATTGCTTTTTGTAGCATAGACCATAGTCTTCTGGTACACATTTACCAATGTTTAATATACGTTTTCTTAAAAATGAAAATGGATTGATGCTTCAATTTTACGCAAGTAATTTAAAGTTAAACATCAAAATTGTAACGTAGACATCCTTTATTCATTTAAAGGTTGTGGCGTAATTGGTAAAGCCTAACTTGTTTGATTGATGTACAGGTTATGGTTAATTGATTAAAGTGTAACATGTTTGATTGATTTACAGGTTATGGCTTAATTGGTAAAGCATAACATGTTTGATTAATTTACAAATTATGGATTAATTGGTAAAGTGTAACATGTTTGATTGATTTACAGTTTATTGGCTTTTGAATTGATTATTGGTAAGTGTAACATGTTTGATTGATTTACAGGTTAATTAGGCGTATTTTGATTGATTTACAGGTTATGGCTATTTGATGAAGCTGAACCGTTGGAGCGTGGAGGAGGCGTACGCGTTTGTCAAAGCTCGTCGTGGCTGTGTGAGACCCAACTGTGGTTTTATGGAGCAACTGCACATGTATGAAGCCATTCTGTCTGCCAGGTAGGCACTCTCAGCTGCATGGCTCTCGTATGAATATGAGAAGCAGTGCACTGATCTTCTTCAAAATGGGACATGGGCTCCGAGAGAACTTTTGAACAAAATCGCTAACTGCCTCTGTTGGCTTTGGTGGCAGGTCGTGTGGGTCCTGCGGCTTAATTCCTCATCGATCAAGGAACCCCAATAATCAGATTGGGTAAAAAAAAAAAAGAAGGGGGGACCACTCTGATCAATCGAGTTAAGAAAGAGATAAGAAATGCGTGGGTCGAAACAGTTCACAGTATTGGAGGAGTTCCGGTTCTGACTCCTACCATGGCTGGAACTGGTTTTAAGGTCAACCAATGACAAGTTTCAGTGGTCCCAGTGATTCTAGAGATTCTTGTCATAGTGAGAGAGGATGAAAGAGAGAGAGAGTGAGTGAGGGAGAGGGAGGAGGGAAGAGGAGGGGGAGCTTGTGGAATTGTGTGTTATTGTTAAGCTGTTGTGTTATGTTAACTCTATTTAACGAAAGGACCTAAATAGTGATCCTGCCAATGAAGACTGTAGTTAACATGTGGGCTGTAGGTGGATGGTGCTGGTAGGTCCTACTTCTTTCCTTTCACTCTTTCACTTGTCTTTCATCTTGCTGTTTCCTCTGAACTCACCCTGAGATCACCGCATGTGGTGAATGGGGTAAATTTGAATCAATCAATCAAAGTAGTTAGCATAGAGGCAGTAGCGGGGGTGGGAAGGGGAAGGAGATGGAGTGTTAGTGCTGTGACCTATCTTTTTGCCTCTTTTGGTAGTGTTTAGTGCGTTTGTTCAAGAGATTTCTGTAACTAATAATATATCTGAATGACTTTCAATGCTTGTAAAGCATTCATGCACACCCCCACCCACCCCTACTCACACACACACAACACACACACACACACATGCACAGGACATGCACGCACACTCATCATCTCGAAAATTTTGCTTTTTCAATCATGGACAGTAACAAGAGGGATATATTCCGAGTGAGGTCGGATCCCAACCTCCTGGAGGACAAGGCCAGCGAGGAAGGGGAGCAGTGTCAAGGTTACTTGTTGGGGGACAGCCTGTTTCACGTCATGTCCAGGCCTGATTGGTTGCTTCCTGGCAGTCAGTCCTAGACAAGGAGGAGGAATGGCTGAGGACCAATGAACACATGGGTAAGTCAAGTAGTACTTATTAATATTAGTGCCGTCCACGCAGACACCATAAGGTTGTAAGGTGTCGCTCCTGGCGGCCAATTTTTTTGGAAGAGAAAGAAATACAGACTATTGTAGGGTTTACGCTGGATGCAACAGAAGTCGCCCATGTTGTTCTAGTGAGATAATAGTGGTAAATTTCTTGCCAAAGGAAAAAAACGAAATGTTTGAAGTAGGGCTCGAACTCAGTACCTCTGAGTCACAGTGCATTGTCTTTAACCATTGTTGGTCAATAGCCTTTGTGGTCCGTCAACACTGAAAAGAGGCTCTGTAAGCCATCAATGGAAGGATGCATAACTTTTGTGAGCTGCCGGTCTCTTTGCTGCTGTGTGGTGTTGATGTGAGTGTTTGCCTGGATGCTACTGGTAGGTATAACTTCTTTCTCTTCACTCTTTCACTTATGTTTCATCTTGGTGTTTCCTCTTAATTCACCCTGAGATTACCGCTTGCAGTGAACAGGATGATTTTTGAATAAAACAAAACAAACTTTTCTTTCCTTTTTTCACTCATGTTTCATCTTGTTGATTCCTCTTTTTTCACCGTGAGATCACGGCATACGGTGGACGGGTAAATTTCAATGAAATATAAACAAAGAAGAAAAGTGGTGTTGATATATCTATTAAGTCAGTGAATGAGACTGCCAGACACGGGGCTGTTGACTTTCTGAGTTTGTATCCTAGCACTGCCAGGTCTGACGTTTATGTTCCTTGGAAAATACGTGTCACATGCATTTTCTGACCTGACCCAGGTGCAAACGAAAACCCCAACGTCAGATGGGGAGCAAAATTTGCAACAGTCTAGCTTCCTGTCCGTTGAGTCAATGTACTCTCACCTGTTCCACTCCATGCTATAGAAACCGGGATAAAAGTCAGACCCTGTGGATCTCAATGGCCTTGAAGGAACTTGGGCATAGGCAGTCCTGAGCTTTAGTCTCTGTTTTGCAAACTGAAGGTCTAAGACTCGAATCCCACCTTGGCATGTAAATATGCTTCTCTAGTATTAAGTCTCGTTTAAAAGCATCCTTTGACCCCTTGATCCCTTAGATCCAAATTAGGCTGAACCTACATCCCTGTTCTATCCTAGATGGATGAGAAATTATTTCAGTGTAAAGAAAAGTTGTTTCAGTTTCAGGATATTTTTAAGGATTTGTTTTGTTTGGGTTTCTTCTTTGTTTTTATATTGTTTTCTTTATTATTATTTTTTAAAGGCTTCGCTCCTGAATGTTCATGGCTTTATTTTTATTTTTCATTTATTCAGAGCCAGGCATAGTGGAGATGGAGACTGACGTAGAGACGGTGGATTCAAGAAGCGGAGATTCTGTAGAGGAAACTCATCCTGATATACCGTCTCCTCCACCCTCCTCAAATCAAGTTAATACCAGTGCAGCGTCATCCCCAACATCACCATTGGAAACCCAGTTCAGCTCAGACTCATTGGCTGACGGCAGTTCCCACCTCTCACTTTGCGACGACATGCAGACAGGCGGACTGCAATCTCGCATCAAGCCAGACAGCTCCTGGATAAAAATAACTGCCTGTGAAGACATGAACGAAGAGTGTGGCGCTGATGTGCTGTGCGAAGCGATGTGTGCACAGGAAGATTGTATGGCTGAGAGTGAGCAGCAATCATTTCTCACCACAGAGCATCATAGCGTGTCATACAATAGCCTTCCAGACGGTATGCAGCTGGAAAAAGTATTAGTGAGTATAAAGTAGGATTGCACGTTGAAGAGTTTCCGTTTCAGCCTCACTCTGAGAACACATCCGATGGTGAAAAAAGAGTTCGAAAGGGCATCTGTTTCCCAGTTTTTCTCACGTTCCCTGGAGCACAAATCTATGATGACAGGTCAAAGTGACATTCATAAGACGCCTTCAGTCTCTTCCCCTCACATCTTCGCAGATGCTCTGTCAGTTACAGGCAGTGTTGGTTTTGATCAAAATGGAAACCCTATGGCAGTTAATGAGTCGCACAGCGCAACCACAGATCAAAGTCTGCACTCCATTCCCTCCTCATCCAGTGAAGAAATGTCATCGGAGTGCACTCTCGCTTCAAGGGGTGTAGAAGTGGGAGTGAGGGAGTATTTCTATCGGGAAAAAATCCCATGGAACCCTGGGAAGGTCAAGAAGATCCGAGAGGGTATCAATCGCACTGGCCATTTGGTGAGTCCTACCAGCGATGAGAGTAGCAGGGAGGAAATGAGTCAATCTGACAACAATGAAGAGCTCATGGCTGTGGATAGCGTGAACAGCGATAGAATTGAACTGAGCACGTCAAAGGAGGACGACGTCCAACAGCAGACTGACAGTAAGTGTCGATTTAACCCCCTAAGTGACCATTCCCACCCTGTCTGATTGCCTAATTGAAAATTACCTGTCCATTATTGTGGTGATCTCGGGGTGAATTAAGAGGAAACAGCAAGATGAAAGATGAGTTAAAGAAAAGAAGTAGGACCTACCAGCAGCGCCCGCCAACCGCCAACCTTACCCTATCTGAAATTTATCTCAGAACTGTGGACTCACCGCCTACTTTATATGACAAATGTCTACCTGTTTAGTTTATAAAATCAAAATTGATTTGCTTCTGACCCACTTACGTTACGTTTAGGAAATTTCATACAGACATCAGAGACATATCCAGTGCTGCCAACTTACTACAAAAAAAAAAGTGGATTTGCCCGAGTTATTTTTAGATTGTATGCTTTTATTTCGAGATTGTATACTTTTTCAGCTTTTCTTTTGTTTTTCTTTGCCACATTAGTTTTGTTAGCATTTTCAAATTGTACACTTTTTTCTCTCCATATTTTTACTCTTTTTGGCAAGCAATCTCCCATTTTTCTCTTCATGGAACTGACGGCTCTGCATATCACCCTCACCCCTTGATTTTATATTGAAGTTTAGTTCATTCTTATCCGTAGTACATGTAATTCAAACGATTGTTACACAACCGTTAAGCAGCCAGACTAGCGATCACGAGGTCCCGAGTTGAATCCTAGCAAATCTAGGTCCGACGTTGTGTTCCTTAGGACAGACACTCAACACGCACTTTCCGCACTCTACCCAGGGGCAAATGGGTACGAACACTAGCCTGGGAATAAAAACCTGCGTCCTAGCCAGGAGATGATTCTTATCACCTGTTCTGCTTCCTGCTATAGAGCCAGAGCTTATCCCAGCTTAGACAGTGTGAAAGCGAAACAGGTGAGAACAGTCACCTTCTGACCAGGACGCTAGTTTGATGCAGGTTTTTACTCGCTGGCTAGCGCTCGTGCCCATTTGCATCTGGGAAAAGTGAGGAGGAAAATGAGTGTTAAGGGCCTTTCCCAAGTAACAGAACATCAGACCTAGCTTTGCAAGGATTCAAACCTGGGGCCTCAAGGTCTCCAGTCCGGCAGTCTAACACCACTCAGCCACTGACGCCATGAAAAAAGATAGACATTGCTTGAATCTTAGAACCCCATAGAGATGAAGGCAGGACAAATACAACACACTAAACAAATAAAAATCACAGATACTGGACAACGGTTGAAAATTTTCTCAAGTTTTTTTTTTATTACAATGGTCCCCTTGGTCTAGGTAAGTGTATCGACATCTAGCCCCAACTGAGATGGAGGATAAAAAGGAGGTCCCGTGTGCAGATCACACCACTGTGCACATTAAAGATCCCCCTTGGCAGTCCAGTCAAAATTAAAAAACCTACCAAAACCCCTGAGATCACCATAGTGGATGTGGGTAAAATCAAGTCAAATCAAATCAAATCAAAGACCTCCACATCAGCACCCAATAATTTCTTTGAATTTCAGAAGTTGCAATTTTTTTTCTGAAAATTTTGTATATTGATAAATTGGGATTTGAATGATGAATGCTGCAAGCATGGGATATTACTATATGCACAATTCATTTATTGAAATGACGTGAGAGATCTGCTGTTGTCACAATTGATCCTGCCTCATCTGTCAACCTCATGAATTTCAGACAGTGAGGCTACTGGTCTCACGATTGGTGGCCTGAGAATCGCAGGGTTTGAACTCATCATAAGGTGGGCCGTCCAATTTGGGGATTTGATTTGATTTGATTTACCCACACCCACAACTAAGGTGATCTCGGGGTTTTTGGTAGGATTTTTAAAAATTTTGCCCGGACTTCCTGTAAACAGCCAAGGGATCTTTAACATGCAGAGTGTTGTGATCTGCACACGGGACCTTCTTTTTTTATCGTCTGTTTCCGATGAGACTAGGTGTCGATCCACCTACCTGGACCAGGGAGTAGATTTTGCTCGAAAAAAAATGAGAAAATGTTTCAACCATTGGTGGGGCTCGAACCCACTACCTTTTGGTTGAGAGGCAGACACCTTGCCTTTGGACTACCGAGTCCCTCCAATGGGGAAGAATTGGTGTTAAGTCAGCTTGCCTGTATATTATTATTACAGTTGTCTCTACCAAATTACGCGCCCCCAAAATGAATGTTTTTTTTCAGGTAACCGAATTTTGCAACGTTAATTACCACCCAGAAAAAACACCAACAGCTGGCTTGACTTCCCCAACATGCAACAGGTTTTTGTAAGATTATTTTCAGTTTGTTGCATTTAAAGAGTCAATCCCTCCCTCATTTGATAATTTGATACGTCTGTCAGACAGACAGTCCAATCTTCCCTCTCTCTTTGATCACGGTGAGAAAATCTGAGAAAGGTCTTGTGTCACTTTTTTCCCATGGAGATCGTACTCTGTCAAACAATTTTAAAAAACCCATTGTTGCCTAATGTCTCCACCATCACTGCCCCTTGTCTTAGTCTTCAGTGAGAGAACAATGTAGCAGATCTATGAGAAGGCCTATTGGGTCTTGTCCTCAAACCAGCGAATAACAAACAAACCCCAAACAATAACGAACAAGAACAACAACAAAATGAGAATGGCAATGTAAATACACAGTAACGGGTCATGGCCTTTGACTCTGCCAAAATACAAGATATTTTAGTCACCTGTGGATTGCATTTTGGTGGAAACTACTGCTTTAATATTATTATTATTATTATTATTATTATTATTATTATTATTATTATTATCATATCATCATCATCATCATCATTCATCATCATATCATCATCATCATCATTTTATTATTATTATTTTTATCATAATTATTATTATTTTATTATTATTATTATTATTTTTATTAATTATTATTATTATTATTATTATTATTATTATTATTATTATTATTATTTATATTATTATTATTATTATTATTATTATTATTATTATTATTATTTATATATTATTTATTATTATTATTATTATTTATTATTATTATTATTATTATCATCATACGTTGAAACATGGACAATAAATCCATCATTTCTTTTTTATCTTTCCTTTCACCTGAAGGTAATGAGGAAATGGAGAGCCAGCCATACACTTCAAGCCCTGATGAGGAAAGTGCCATGGAGGCAGGTGCTAACTCATTGTATGACAAAGAAGACATTCCACTGCAGCCCGGGACTGTGATGAGGACACGGATGGAGATTGAAGAGAGAGCAAGGTAGTAGCCTCCTATTGACATAATAGAGAAAGAGGGGCAGAGAGAGGGCAGAGAGAGAGAGAGAGAGAGAGAGAGAGAGAGAGAGAGAGAGAGAGAGAGAGAGAGAGAGAGAGAGAGAGAGAGAGAGAGAGAGAGAGAGAGAGAGGAGGAGGGAGGGAGGGAGGAGGGAGAGAGAGAGAGAGAGAGAGGGAGAGGAGAGAGAGAGAGGGAGGGAGGGAGAGAGGAGGGAGGGAGGGAGGGAGGGAGGGAGGGAGGGAGGGAGGGAGAGAGGAGGGAGAGAGGGAGGGAGGGAGGGAGGGAGGGAGGGAGGAGGGAGGGAGGGAGGGAGGGAGGGAGGGAGGGAGGGAGGGAGGGAGAGAGGGAGGGAGGAGAGAGAGAGAGAGAGAGAGAGAGAGAGAGAGAGAGAGAGAGAGAGAGAGAGAGAGAAAGAACAGGATAGTTGTTTTTTTCCTGGAAAATTTGGAGGTTATTTATTTGTTTTCTGATGCAAGTTATTTGCGTTTTAAAATTTAAAATTCATTTTTCCGAGAGATGGTAGTCTGCGGATTGCTGCTGACAGGTCCTACTCCATTTCTTTCACTCTTTAACCTGCCTTTTGTCATGCTGTGTCCTCTTGATTTACCCTGAAATCACTGCATATGGCCATCATCATCACCAGCCGTTCCACCCTGATTGTGGCTATTGGCCACCCAGTAAAGCCCTCCATCTTCCTCTATCCTAGACTATTGTCTCCACCTCTGTCCAACTGCGTCCCATCGTTTTCAAGCTCTTATCTATATCTCTTCTCCATGTGGATCACAGTTCTACCTCTTTTTCGTTTTCCCTGCGGATGTCATTTTAGGCTTTGTCTTGTTAGGTTATTTGCTGGCTTCCTCATACTGTGCCCCAGTCCATCTCCATCTTCTTCTTTTGATTTCCGGCTCTGTGTCGACGCTGCTTTGTGTTTTCTCTAGAGGTCTTCATTTCTTATTGTATCTGGCCTGGGTATCTTAAGAATCTTTTCTTAGTAAAGCGGGGGCGACTGTGTATGGTGGATGGGATAAATTTCAATCAATCAAATCTAAGAAATCAATCATATCTTTTCGTTGAGTCTAAACAGACTTGGCTTCCCATTTTGCTCTGGGTCGACAGGAGGGTCATGAGAAACGTTGCTGGACTGGAAATCAAACTCGGGTTTCCTGAATGGTCGCCAGACGCCTTGCTGTTTACCCTTCCGTACAATTCATGTGAAGAAAGTAGAGGAGGCGCCTGAGAGATGGCTCAGTCAGCAGAGCAGGAAACCCAAGTTCCATTCCCAGTCCAGGCGAATTTTCTGGCCCTTCCTTTCAACCCAGCAGCGCAATGGATAGCTGGGTCTGTTCGGACTCGGCAGCAGTGAAGCGGGCTCGGAAAGCAATGGCAAGCTACCACATGATACGGTATGTCTAGAAACCAGGACTCCTTATCCTGATGATTACCCTGCGCTCAAACTCTTGAGCATGGGACTTACTTTACTTCTTACAATAAAATATCGACCTAATAAGAATTCCCTATGGATTCCTACGTTTTCTTTCAGGAGTTGGTGTGAAGGCGATATGACGCAAAGCAAACCGGTGTTGAGGACATCCAGTCTCAAGTATGTCAAGGACCCTTCAGTGCATTCCGAAAAGTCCAAGCGTCGGGTGTCATGCGGTCCGATCATAGAGCAAGGGCCAGGCAGAGAGACGAGGAGGCCATTTTCTTCTTCAATGATGAGGAATTAGATCAGAGAGCGGAGGATGTAGGTGACGGGAATCGCATGCCTCCACCAGGTAAGTGTCACCACTGGAACGTTAATCAAAGGCATGCAGTGGGCACCACTTATGTCGACATCCTTTCAGCCGACACTCTTCTTTAGTGGACGCGAAGGTAATGACATAAGACAATATGAAAGCCCCACAGGAACAAAGACGAGACAACTACAAGGAATAGACAGAAAAAATCCTGGCTACCATGGGGATCGAACCCGCGACCTCTGAGTCGGCACCCGTGGCCTCGCCACGAAAAAAATGTATGCTACCAACCGAGTTAACTATGCTCCCTATTGGACATAATTTTCAAGTCCCATTTTTGTCCCGTCTATATAAGATAATGATGATAATATTAATAATAATAAAAATGGCTTTCCCAGAAGCCCCCCCCCTCCCCCCTAAAATCTAGTAGTAATGGTAGTAGTAGTAGCAGTAGTAATTGTGGTAGTAGTAGCAGTAGCAGTTATATTAGTAGTTGCAGTAGTAGTAGAAGTAGTGCAAGTAGCAGCAGTAGTATAATGAGTATGAGACAATGACAATTTTAATTTTAATTTTTATTTCTTTCAGCCATTACAACCACTACTAGTGAAAGTCAAAATGCAGGCTTCAGTTAAACAAGATGGTGATTTTTTATTTTTGTACTTTATCCACAGCCTCCGATGAAAATTTTGAAAATGCAGGAGAGAAAGACGGACAGCAAGACAACGCTTTGCCACAATCACAGGTAGCCGTGTCGTTGCAAGCCTTTGGAGATGACATCACCATTCAACAGGGGCTTGTGAAGAAACATAAAATGGGTAGGATTTTATTGACAAAAAAGTAATAAGCATGATAAGAAGGATAATAATAATAAAAAAAGATATTAATAATAATAATGATAAATAATAATAATAATAATAATAATAATAATAATAATAATAATAATAATAATAATAATAATAATAGTAATAACCATTATTATAATAATAATTTATATTTCTCGATGCCTTCAACACATAAATCTCGGACTACTTAATCATTGTATTTTTACAGTCGACTCCGGTCATTTGCAACTCATTTAATTGTAATTTTTACTTAATCGCAAATGTTCACAAGAAACAGAATTAATTCTATATAAAAGTCACTGGTTTATCGCAACTCATTTCATTCAGATAATAGGGAGTGGCATCATTTATCACACACTGCATACGTTGTAAGGACCATGCTCGTTCATTGGATCGGATGAAGATGAGCATGAAGGGGCTCTTGTTAGGATATCATTTCAACACTTTTTCACACGTCCCTGACATCACTGTATATGGTTGACAGGGTAAATTTCGATGAAACAAAAGAAAACTTAAACCCATCTGCACCTGGGTTGACTGTGGCAAATGTGTGTTAAATGCTTTTCCCAAGAACGTAGCGTTGAACGTAGTTTTGCCAAGAATTGAACCCTAGGACCTCACATTTCTGTCCGGCAGCCTTACCAATTGGCAATGGTTGTTTTATCTGATTTTAAAGAAGCAACGTTGAAAGAATAACGCACAATAATGATTTGATAACTGTATAGTTAAATCTACAGTATTAGTTAGGATTTTTAAATTTTACATCAAATTAAAATTATTTGTAATGATTGTTGAAATAATTGAATTAAAAACAGTTCCCGCTTTTGTTACAGAAATTGAGACAAAGCAAGACAGCAGACAGAAGACTTCCACTGTCTCTGTGCCTGCCTTCACCGACCAATCAGTGGCTCACCCAGCAAGTAAACCCATGCTCCCGGTGAGAGAAAGCAGTACAGAGGACGAGCCGGCCTGTGTTCAGGGGCATTCATCCATCTTATTACTAGGGCCAGCGCCCCTAAGTCAGACAAACCTGCCGATGGATATAACTCAATCTGAGACAATGGCTTCAGACGGAGAGCACATAAGTATGAAAGGCAACTGTGACACAGCAAGTCTCAGTAGTGAAATTGGCCCTGCCTTTGTCATGAGATCCCACACAGAACAAGCCGTCGATGAGGAGATGAATGAAGGTGAGGATACAGGAGGAGCCTCAAACTTGGTGAAGTTTTTTGTAAGTAAGATTGAAAAGCAGACAGGGATTCAAGATCGCCGCGCCAAATTGATATTGTGGAGTCGTACAGTGAAATAGACAAAGTAATAGTATTATCGGCTGATATGTCAGAGGATGTGCAATGTGATTCTTCAAAATCGGGGACAAACATAGACCTAGGTTTTGTCCCCGGAGAAAGTCGAACAGATGATGATTCCTCTACATCTCCATCTAAGTCGCAACCCCTCAGCCCTGGAGATACATGCGAACCATCAGTTGTCAGACATTTGGTGGGCAGATTTGAAGTCAAACATCCAGCCGAGGAGTCAGTAGACGCCTTTGTCTGTAGAGAATTTCCCCATGAGAGTGGAAACGCTGCAATGGAAGAACCGTGTGCCCCTCACCACAGCGTGTCCACCCACTCAAATCCCATCTCGTCATCAATACCGACATCTCTAGCATCATTGTCGTCGTCTGTAGTGACACCAAAGTCAACCGTACTGCAAAAGGGCTCCATGAAAGGACGTTCATCCCAATTTCCTCTCACACTTCCCAGCCTTATGCAAGCAGCAAGACTGCTTTGAGAAAAGATCCTGTCGTGCCCGCATTCCAAACAGGAACAGGAACAGGGGACAGACAGACACACACGCTGAGGCCGCCGCCCAGCGGCCGCGTCCGAAATCTGCTGATCAAGTTCGCAACGAAAAATTAGTTCAGGAGGAAAGTGAAAGCGGGGCCTACGCGTTTCCGCAATCCTCACACAGACAGTTTTCTTCTGGAATTTCTCCTGTAGAGGGACGGTCAGACTCCTCCTTAGTTCGGCAATGCTCCGAGGATTCCAGGAAAGTCCGGAAACTACATGGAAAGTCACATCCGTTAACTAAACTGGCTTCTCAGCAGCAGCAGCAACAGCATCAAAGAGGAAGTCCATTCCACAGTTCTATGTGACCTCCTTCTTGGATGGTGTGCACCACGTTTCTTTGTTCTTGTTTAATTAAATGATTTCATCAGCAGAATTCCATATTGTTTCCGTGTGATTTACGAGAGAATTCGTCCTCCCGTAGAATTCCTTCAGGCAGATGTAGATCTCTTAGTTTAGTTTTTAATCTTCTACAAACTTATGTATTTTTTATTGCTGTGTTCAAAACAAATGCCAATATACTGTGTTGCCTGGTAGGATCATTATTTATATCATGAGAAAATTGATTTTTAACACTTCCTCAGCCTAATGCTCATCAGTCATATCAGAAACTGCTGTGTTATATTATATCTCAATGTATCCACCATGAAATGCAAGCTCAAATAAGTACTCTGGACTTAAATGTAGATTTGTAGTAAAAGATAATAATAAATACTTATTTTTTAAATTTCTGTATTTTGATTTTTTAGAAGTGAAAATGACAAAACTGTTTCATACCATTTCTTCATCAGGGAAAAGGGGTTTGCTTTTGTAATTTATTAGAACACTATTTGATGTCAATTTCATCTGAATTTTATGATTTGATTTTTTTATTTTGATTTGATGTGCCTACATCCACAACGAAGGTGATCTCGGGGTTTTGATCTGTAAACAGCCAAGGGATCGTTACCTTGACAGTGTTGTGATCTGCACACAGGACCTCCTTTTTATCGTCCGTCTATGATGGGGCTAGTTGTTGACCCACCTACCTGGACCAGGGGGTAAATTTCACTTGAAAAAGTTTGCGAAAAAATTTTCAACTGTTGGTGGGGCTTGAACCCACCACCTTTGGGTCGAGAGGCCAACACCTTGCCTCTGGACCACTGAGTCCCCCTATTTCAATCTGAAATTTATTATAGAGCCATAGAAAAGGTTCACAGCTCTATCTTCTCAATTGATTTATGTATGAGTGAGTCTGTGGGAACTGGGTCGTCCAAAGGCAAAGTGTTGGCCTCTCAACCAAAAGGCCTCGACCATTATAAAATGTTCTCACGTTTGTTTTGGAGTAAAATCCACTCCCCCTGGTCCAGGTAGACGGCTTGATACCTAGTTTTATCGGAGATGGACAATTAAAAGGAGATCTCATGTGAAAGTTAAAGTTCCCTTTGCTGTTTACATGTCAGTCTGGGCAAAATTTAAAATGATCCTACCAAAAGCCCCGAGATCTCCTTAGTTGTTGATGGATGTGGGTAAAATCAAAGTTTTAAAAAAAATAGTCAATGACTACCAACAGGAAGGGATGTAGATAGAATGTCTGTAACATTAACCTTACAGACTAGAAATGACCCACCTACTAATAGATGATATAATATCAGCTGTTTACATATATGCAGTTACCCTGAAACTCTTGCTTATGGGGGACAGAGTAAATTCCAATGGAGCACAATTTAATGCTACGCAATGTCAATGACATTTATACAAATTATTTTTAGTCTGTAGATATGTTATGGCAGTGGTTAAGCTGCCGGATTTTGCATCTGGTGATGCTCGGTCCAAAATTGTGCTTTCTCCCTGGACTGAGGTGCAAATGGATATGAGTATCAGCTGGGGACTAAAATCTTGTGACAGAGTAGAATCCTGTCCCAGAGGAGACGTATTATCATCTGTTTCACTTAACCGTATAGGGATCAGAATAAGCTCCTCTTCACTATATGCGTTGTTTGATAATATGTGTCTGCTAGCAGGTCATGATATGTAATTGCGGTTGGTGGTACAGTCGACTCCGGTAAATCGCAACACGACGGGAGTGGGGAAATGGTTGCAATTATCTGAAGTAGTGATTAGTCAGATGCCGCTATTGGCACAGTATTTAGGGTCATTTCAGTACTTTATGACCAAATGTATGTTGTATTATTTTTTTTGCATAGGTAACTTTTTTTTCCTCTAAGTTTCACGGACTTGAGACTGTCATGAACATTTCCATCTGTGTCAAAGTTGTATGCCTTCAAACAGATACTACACGGGCCAGCAAAGCAAACTTACAGTAATTCAGTTCATTGTTTATGTTGAGCTAGCTGTGTGGTAAGCTACAAGGTGTGTAGCGTGTGATAAGTGAGTGACGCCACTCCCTGTGATCTGAATGGTCGGCTGGCGGCTTCCCCCTCGGCTTACTAGCTGGGGAAATTCATGTGTTAACTTATTCTACCGTACAACACGCTGTTCAGCTGTCTGAGTCTCTCTATACAAGGCCGATTGCACCTTGTACTTCCTGTTAGCCTCACAATCAATGTCAGTACTGTCCGGCCATTGTATCATTTCGGTTGTTAGGTAATAACAATGTAGACATGCAAGCATCCTTTAGCAAAGTGTGAAATCAGAAGGAAAAAGTCGACCGAAAAGCTGAGGCAAGTTGTCGCCGGGGTTGCGATTATCCAAAGTGAGTTGCAATTAACCAATGACTTTTATATAGAATTAATTCTGTTTCTTGGGAACACTTGCGATTAAGCAGAAATTGCGATTAGCCGTGTCGCGATAAACTGAGTCGACTGTAGTTGTTATATTTTACTCTGGGTGAGGATGTTACAAGAAATGATGTTCCATGTGGCCACGTTGGTGAAGGAAGTAAATGCTGTCTCAGAATATTGGGATCTAGAAGTTCAGGGGTTGAATTCTTGGCTTTGTAAGGCTTGACGAGAGTTTCTTGAGGGAAATGCTCAACCAACTTTTCCTTCTCGAGCCAGGTGCAAATGGGCATCATTATATGCTGGGGAGTAAAACCTGTGACAAATTAGAGTCCTGTTCAGGAAGCCATGGATTATGAAGGAATTGACATTGAATAGTATTAAAGCCCCATATGAACAAAGACGAGACAAATACAAGGAAGAGACAGAAAAAAGTCCTGGCCACCATGGGGATGAACCTGTGACCATGTCGGCACCCACCACCTCGCCATGAGAAGAAAGTGTGCTACCAACCGAGCTAACTACGCTCCTTTTCTGTCTATTCCTTGTATTTGTCTTGTCTTTGTTCCTATGGGGCTTTCATTTCATATTATTCAATATCATTTCCTTCACTTTCGACATGCCTCTTGCCTCACTGTTTGTCATGGATTATGACTCTGTTGTTACACTTCACACTATAGAAACCAGGATGCGTTCAGGCTCCGTGGGTGGGCCAATTTTGCCTTTGAAGAAGCTTTTCTTCTTTAAAAAAAAACAAACAAAAGTACTAGCATTGAGTATGTTATACATTTTATCAAAACCCCTTTGTCTTCATATAATATATATCCAGTTCGTCACTTATGTAATAACATTTGTTTATTTAATATTTTTATGTAATAACATTCTACTTGTTAATACGCTTCTCACCCTGTATTAGCTCTAGGGTATATATTCTGTTACTGATTAACCATGATTGTCTCGGTCTTTCATCATAAATGATGTTGTATGTATGTAATGTGTATTTACACCTGCATGGATGATGGGGCAGTTGGCGGGCGCTGCCTTATGTCCCACTTCTTTCCTTTCACTCTTTCATTGGCGGGCAGTTGGTGGGTGTTGCTGGTAGGTCCTATTTCTTTCCGTTCCTTCTTTCATTTATCTTCCATCTTGCTGTTTCCTATAGCCCATTCCCGGAGACTGTGTGCTTTAGATATGCTCATTACTATCATTATTATTATCATTATTATTATTATTATTATTATTATTATTATTATTATTATTATTATTAATAATTCACCCTGAGATCACCAGATATGGTGGACCAGGTACATTGCAATAGAACAAACAAATCTCGCTCCAAGTACCGTTATGTATGTAGGTTTGAATAAAATGCGCAGCAAGCTTTTTTTTTTTACTAGAAACCAAATCTGTTTTTTCATGACCACTCCTGATATTTCCTTCAACTTCAACTGAGGCAAGTAAAGCCAATCTTTTATTGAGATGTAAAAAACCTTTTGACAAATTTGTGCTTTGAAACTATAGCAGATTATAAATGAGATTTTTCATATTTTAATTTAAACATTTGATGTACGAAGTGAGAAAAAAAGACGTTTTCATCATCATCATCAAGTGTCCTGCTGTGTAGCGTTGACAATTATGTTCTTCCACACTCCTCCATCGCTGGTCACTCTTACCAGGTTGTTTACCTTCTTTGTCTTCAGCCATTCCGCAATACCACAGAATCTTTTCCTTTGTCGTCCTCAGGATCTTGTCCCAACTATTTTCCCAGGAGTGATCCCAGGCGTCTCCACGTTCTCTCTCCTCATTACAGGTCCAAACAAAAGTTGCCTGCCTTTTCTTTATTTTGTTGAGGAGAGTTCTACGTGTCTCTGCCTGTTTGAGAATCTTTTTCTTTGTTTCTTTCTTTGTCCATGAAACATGTAGCATTTTTGTCAAGAACCACATCTCGGTTGCTATTTTCTCTCCAGTATCTTTTTGTTTAGGGTCCATGCTTCACATCCATACGTTTTCATACGATTTCATTTGTGAGTATTGCGCATCGAAAAGTGTCGTACAAGTAGGGTTTTGTTTAATATGTTGTTGCTGTTGTTGGTTTTTTTGTTTGAAACGCAATCCATTGATATAAGACATAGTTTGAAAAACTTTGAAAAGCTAAATCCATATTATAGTCAAAAGCAAATTATTTTTGACATAGAGCTGAAACTTGTTCCAGTTTCAATAGCATGAAGTGTAAAAGGTGATAAATAATCACCTCCTGGACAGGACGCTAGTCTGACACAGTTTTTACTCCCAAGCTAGCGCTTGTACCCATTTGCACCTGGGTTGAGTGGGGAGATGCATGTCAACCAGGGACCTCATGATCCCCAGTCCGGCAGTCTAATCACTCCGCCGCCATCGCTACAAATCCATATTTAAGGGGTACTTTTCTTTTGTTGGATTGAAATTAACCCCGTCCACCGTTGCGGTGATCTCAGGGCTTAAGGGATACCAAGAAAACAACAACCAAAGTCTTTGTCTGTTATGATAAATAATTTTTAAAAAAAATAAAACAATTGGAAAGTTCTATATTGATTCCTTTATGATATTGCTACCTGAACAGCCCCATGAAAATTCAGGTACTTCTAGATCTATTCAAGGAGATCCTGGGCCTAATTATATCTTCCTTATTCTTATTGTCTACATGCTCCTTTCCTGTTATATATCTATGGTGTAGCTTTATCTGTTGTTATGTTCACAAGTGTTAAATTCCTTGAGCTCAAAATAAATATATATATATATATATATATATATATATATATATATATATATATATATATATATATATATATATATATATATATATATATATATATATATATTATATATATATATATTACATAAAACTAGACTGCAAGATTATGTGGTATTGTGGCACTGCAGAATTAGATTCATTCACTTACCTAAACATGGCGGGACTGAAGCTGATGTAACAGCAAGATCTGCCGAAGAAGAACAGCCTTCAACCAGCTATCAATGGTGTGGAAAGCAAGTAATATCTCACTACGCATGAAGATCCGGCTTTTTAATTCAACCGTTAAGTCGAGAGTTTTTCTGTATGGTTGCAAAATGTAGAAGACATAAAAAAATCGACTACAAAGAAAGTACTGAACAAAGTCCAAACCTTCATCACAACACTTCTAGTGTAGATATTTATAAAGGCAAATGAATGTCTATTTGTGATCGCTTTGAAAGCAATGTCCTTTTTCTATTTTCTGTTGATGATTGGTTGACTGAATACTGATGTCTGTTTTTGTTTTTGTTAACCCCCCCCCCCCCCCCCCCAAAAAAAAAAAAAACATAACAGAACAACACGCATGATTTGGTTTGCTTTGATTTTGTCATGCATGGTCCGATTCCTTGTCATTGTACATTTGAGGTAGAGTTTGATACATTTCAAACTAATCTCTCTTTGTGGATTTAATTGTAATTCATTTTTCATAGTTAAAATCTCACGTCAAGATCTGGAGGGGAATTTGAGGTTTTGCTTTTCATTTTGTGAGCTATGCTTGAGCTTATGTGATAAATTGTTTGGTTTGATTAATTAAAGATTTAAGGTAGGATTTCACAGTGCCGTTGCACATGGGACAGCTAAACTATGACAACAATTTTTAAGGTTATGCCGATCAACATTTTTATATATTGTATAAATGGACAACTTTTTGTGGGTCTGCATGTGGTGGTTGTTTTCTGATATTGCCTTTCATTCGTGTGATGTTTGTTTGAGTTGGGGTAAGAGCTTAGTTGCAAAAAGGCTGGATTATACACTCAGTCCTTAAGGAGATGGTCAAGATCTCTGAGATCTTTTGCATCCTCCCTTTAGTACACTAGTAGCTGAAGACTGCTGGACTTCAGACTCTGAGGTCATAGGTTCGAATCTTGGCACTGCCAGATCTGACGTTGTATTTCTTGAGAAAGACATTTTTTATCCCAAATTTCCCGACGTCACTCAGGTGCAAATGGGTACCAGCACGACACAGGGATGAGCTTGGGCTTTCAGTACAAACTTTTCCTAGTTTTTAGGTTTGCAAGTTGAAGATTTCTCGGCAGTTTTGTGCGAGGCTCTCAGGCAAAACGCACCTACTTAAATTTTGGGATGACTGCTTATAGTAGGTAGAAAGGATCTCACAGTCAACCAACCAACCATTCATCACTATCATCTCAGTCATCTTTGTTGATTTACTTCATACGCTCATTCTTATCTCTGAGATAGAACTTTTTTTTTGTTCAGTATGTACACATGATGTTATATGTATATATATTTTTCTCTTCTAAAATACATATAATTATATATAGATTTTTTTTTATCTGCTTCTCAGTTACCCTAACGAATGCTGATTTTTTTCATTGGTCGCTTGATGATTAATTTATTTTTCAATCTGCCTTGAAACGAATGCTGATTTCCCATGGGCTGATTGATAATTCTTTATTTGATTAATTGATCTAGGATGAATCTTGTCAAGAAGCAGCTTGCATGCATTTTGCTAAGCCTGAAACTTTGTGTTCTTCATCTAGCAGCTGTGTTACTGTGTTCCTTTTCTTTTTTTTTCTTTTTCACTCTTGTTTCACACTTTGTTCTTTGCTCTGCTCAACATAAAAATAGGCATTTTTACTTAATTGTACATTCATCTACTGTCAAGTTAATCGTTTGTTTCTAAGTGGAAGATTATGACGTCAAAATACTGTTTTAGGTTTTAGTATTGTGGGCTTTTTTTGTAGCTCTTTTTTAAAAACAGTATTCATCTTTTTTTCTTTGTGTTATGTCTCTTTAGCGCAAAGCTCAAATTTTGTGTGTGTATGTGTGTCTTAATTTTTTAAAGTACCAATGCCATGACATGCGTCCCAGGCTTTGAAATTCTTCAGAGTTTTGTTAGGTTTAAATGTCTTCTATTGTTGTTTTTGTTAATTTTTTATATTGGGCCGATTATAGACTTGGGATTGTTCTGTAATAAATTATTATACATACTTGTTGCTGTTGTTCATATTGGTCATTGCTTAGAAAACATACCTGTTGTCATATGTATACTGATGTAAGTGTGTTCCATTCCATACATTTCTTAAAACTTTACATTGGTTAACATTTTTAGTTTAACGTTCAACTTTTTGCTTTTTTAAATTTTAATTTTGGATGTTTTTCTTCTTTTTGGTATGGGGAACGTTGTGTACATAATCAATACGACGGTTAATTTAATGAAAATGTCAATGTATGAAACGTAAAGGAAAATATTTTCAATCAGTAATGTTCAGTTCCAATACTTGTCTGTAGTCTTTTTCTGTTTGCTTTTTTTCTTCACTGATGCTTGTTGCTTTGGCTTGTTGTGAGAGACGCCATAAATTATGGTTTGCAAGAGGAGGTTTTCATGGTTGGGGATTGACAGTTGGCGGGCACTGGTACTGGTAGGTCCCACTTCTTTTCCTTTTACTCTTTTACTTACCTTTTATCTTACTTTTTCCTCTCAATTCACTGAGATCACTGCATTTGGTGGATGGGGTATTTAATTCAATGAAACGCTCAATCAACCATGGGAGAGAGAAGAGGATCGGGATGGGTGGCTGTGGATTGATTTTAGTCATTTGCCCGGATGAAATTAGATAAATCAACAAACACAGTCTGGGCAAAATTTTAAAAGAAATCCTACCACCACAAACCCCGAGATCACCTTAGTCGTGGATGTGGGTAAATCAAATATTTTTAAAAAGGAGCGCTCGCCGTGTTCTCT
>JAXRKP010001055.1:40000-50000 GCA_037039925.1 Doris montereyensis | reverse complement strand
CTGCTTTTCCCTCCAGTCTTCTACTTATCTTTGATCTTGCTGCTTCCTCTAAATTCACACTGAGATCACCGTATGATATGATGAACGTGGGTACATTTCAATGAAACAAGTAAACAAACAATTAAAATCAAATAGTAATAACAGAACATCTTTATAACGCCTTTCTGCCTTTCGCTGAAACCTCAAGGCGCTTTACAATACAAGTTGTAATATACTTTAAAAAGATACATTCAAAATTTTAATATTGCATTCCAAACACACTCACACTAATAAAACATTATTAAAATTGAGCATCGTATACATTTCAATTCAATCATTCACAGAAAGTCTTTCCTAAAAAGATGCGTCTTAAATATTTTCTTGAAGGTTTCAAGGCTGGTTGCAAGTCTGGTTGCAAGTCTCACAGATGCAGGTAAAGCATTCCATATTTATTTGTTTGGTCCAATTTTCACAAAACTTCTGTCAATAATTTGGAATTTTGAGATCTTAGCACACGAGGCGGTTCACAAGGGAAGAGCAAATCTTGAATGTAAATGTAAATAGGGGCAGCAGACTGCCACTTTACTTAAAACTGTTTGGGCACATTTCACAAAGAAGACGGCGGTGTCCCCTGCTCTCTCTGACTCTGACTTTGAACGTGTTTCACAGGATCATATGTTTGTGTCTGTGTTTGTGTGTCGCTTTCATTGGCTCCGATCTGTTCCTCGACCTGGTTGAGGTCAAGCACTTTAACGATTAACAGAAACAACAGGAGTGCGGCCAGGTCTACCCCGGCCAGCAGGTAAAAGTAGTAGTCCAGATGGCACGTCTCGTTGACGTCGTGTCCAGTCTTGCAAGGCAGTCGACAGTTGATGTCCCCGTAGTCATCGCTGTTGAACCAAATTTTGCTGGAGGAGAAAGTGGCGAGCAGGAACATACCAAGGAGACTACCCACTCCCATGAACAGGAAGTGAAGACCTGTGACCACCGCCTTCATGGACTTGGGTGCTACAGAGACAGCAAATTGAAGGCCTGAAAAAAGATGGGATAATTAGATAGATCGATAGATAGATATATAAATAATGAAAATAATAATGATAATGATGATAATAATAATAATAATAATAATAATAATAATAATAATAATAATAACAATAATAATAATAATAATGATAATATTGATAATAGTGATAATGGTAATAATAATAACAACAACAATAATAATAATAATAATAATAATAATAATAATAATAATAATAATAATAATAATAATAATAATAATAATAATAATAATAATAATAATAATAATAATAATAGTAATATTACTACTACTACTACTACTAATAATAATAATAATATTATTATTATTAATAATAATAATAATAATAATAATAATAATAATAATAATAATAATAATAATAATAATAATAATAGTAATATGAGTAATAATAATATTAATAATAATGATAATGATAATGATAATAATAACCATACGGATAAAGAGGATGATGCTGCTGCTGCTGCTGCTGCTGATGATGATGATGATGATGATGATAATAACAATAATATGATCATTCAGTTTCTTTATATATCGCTTAATGTAAATCGCCTAATGTCAAGGACTCTATGCGCTTGAAAGTACAGCAGCATTGAGATCACATGATCGCATAACATAATTCATGGCTAGGGTTGGATCCCAAAAAACTCCTTTTTCTTACATTTTTGCTTTTGATTGCGGAAGGATAACTTTATAATTTGCTACTTTGATAGATGGTACATGTGTGCTCGTCTTAATATCATAACATAGTTATTCATTCATTGTGATGTCTTAACTATGCTCGTCTTTCTGTTATAATCTCTCATTTTCTCTTCATTTGATTGAATCTTGTTGGCAGTAATGGCAGTCATCCAGACTTTGAATGAGTCAGAGCAGTTTTCAAATTCTTTGGATTGTGCGTTATTGTAGAGTTGTATATCGTCTGCATAAATATGGTAATTAATCGATATAGAAGAAGTCAGTTTACCGAGAGCTAGAGTGTTTAGTGTGCAAAGGATAGGCCCAAGCATGGAACCTTGAGGCACTCCAATATTCTAAAATAGCACACTCAGACAAGGTTCCGTCTATGATTGTTCCATGGGACATGTATGTAAGATAATATCTAAACCAGCCAAGACAATTCAAGATATTTTAAAGATATGATACAATCTTTCGATGAACATTGCGTGATCAATAGCATCAACTGCAAAAAGGTCTAGGAGGGTTAGAAAAGAAGCTATTCGTAACTCTTTAATGGGAATGTTACTTGGCAGGTTGTGAATAGTGTGTAATGCCTTTCGTTTCATTAACAACGTTGAATAAAACTTTTGATTTTTTACATTTTTCATATTTTGTCGTAATAGTTTCTTTTTTTTCATTGGCAAAGAGAAATTTTGAACTGTTTTTATTTCGCTTCTGTAGAATTGTTTGTCAATCTCTAAATAAGTCTCCTTATAACGTTGTTCAGCTGATAGGCGTTTCTGTTTGGTGAGCATATTAATCATTTTCGGTGTCAACCAGGGTGCCGGAGGTTGACTTCTGATGGCGCGTGACAGAAATGGAGCATGTTGGTCTAGCTCTTCAGTAGTTGAAAACTTGTGCTAGATGGTGTTCTTAGGTGGGTATCGATCTCATAGCGGTCGGTTTTGAGAGTCATGGAATGTGTTGATGTTGATTGCTTTGATTTTCCCTGATAGAACAGAGTTTTTATTTTCGGTTTGGCGAATTGTGCTGTGATAGAGAACGCTACAACGGAATGTTCAGATGTCACCTTGTTGGTGAGCTCAAGATTGTCGATAGTTGAACCGTGAACATTGGTTACGTGACACGGACTCTCTCGCTCACGTCACAAACACACACGGCCTCTTTCGCCACGTCACAAACACACAAGGCCTCTCTCGCCATGTCACAAACACACAAGGCCTCTCTCGCCATGTCACAAACACACAAGGCAACTCTCGCCACGTCACAAACACACAAGGCCTCTCTCGCCATATCACAAACACACAGGGCCTCTCTCGCCATGTCACAAACACACAAGGCCTCTCTCGCCACGTCACAAACACACAAGGCCTCTCTCGCCTACGTCACAAACACACAAGGCCTCTCTCGCTCACGTTACAAACACACAAGGCCTCTCTCGCTCACGTCACAAACACACAAGGCCTCTCTCGCTCACGTCACAAACACACAAGGCCTCTCTTGCTCATGTCACAAACACACACGGCCTCTCTCGCCACGTCACAAACACACAAGGCCTCTCTCGCTCACGTCACAAACACACAAAGCGTGTATAAATAAATAAATAAATCAATAAATGTCTTAACACAAACACACAAAGCGTGTATAAATAAATAAATAAATAAAAACATAAATAGATAAATACATTTTAAAAAAATATAATAATAATAATAAAATAAATTTTAAAAAAAATAAGAAGAAAATAAATCAATATTAAAACAATTAAAATTAACAGATTAAAAAATAAATAAAAAATGAATAAAAACATAAATAAATAAATGAATGAATGAATGAAAGAATGGATGAATGAATGAATGAATGAACAAACAAATGAACAAATAAATAAATGAGTGAATCAATGAATGAATGAATGAATCAATCAATCAATCAATGAACGAAAGAACGAATGAACAAACGAACCAACCAACCAACCAATCAACTAACTAATCAACCAACTAACCAATCAACCAACAAACAAACAAATAAACGAACAAACAAACAAAACGAACTAATGAACGAACGAAAGAACAAACAAACGAAAGAATGAATGAATGAATAAATATATAAATAGTAAATAAAATAAATGAATAGATAAATAGATAAATAAATAGATAAATAAATGAATAAATAAATAAACAAATAAATAAATGAATAGATAAATAGGCAAATAAATATATGCATATGGTTATGAATAAATACATCTAATACAATCAAACGTGTAGCAGTAGTAATAGTAGTTGTAGTAGTAGCAGCAGCAGCAGCAGCAGCAGCAGCAGCAGCAGCAGCAGCAGCAGCAGCAGCAGCAGCAGCAGTATTGCAGCAGCAGCAGCAGCAGCAGCTGTAGCAGCAGCAGCAGCAGCAGCTGCTGCAGCTGCAGCAGTAGCAGCAGCAGCAGCAGTAGCAGCGGCAGCAGCAGCAGCAGTAGCAGCAGCAGCAGCAGCAGCAGCAGCAGCAGCAGCAGCAGCAGCAGCAGCAGCTGTTATTCGTAGTAGTACTAGTATAATGTAATGACACAAGATAATATGAAAGCCCCAAAGGAACAGAGACGAGACAAACACAAAGAAATAGAAAAAAACCCTGGCCACCATGGGGATCGAACCCGCGACCTCTGTGTTGGCACCCATCGCCTCGCAATGAAAAGAAAGTAGTAGTAGTAGTAGTAGTAGTAGCAGCAGTAGTAGCAGTAGCAGCAGCAGCAGCAGCAGCAGCAGTAGTCAGCAGTAGTAGTCAGTAGCAGTAGTAGCAGTAGTAGCAGTAGTAGTAGTAGTAGTAATAGTAGCAGTAGTAGTAGCAGTAGCAGTAGCAGTAGTAATAATAGTAGTAGCAATATTATAAGTAGTAGTAGTAGTAGTAGTAGTAGTAGTAGTAGTAGTAGTGTAGTAGTAGTAGTAGTTTAGTAGTAGCAGTAGTAGTAGTAGTAGAGTAGTAGTAGTAGCAGTAGGAGTAGCAGCAGCAGCAGCAACAATAGCAGTAGCAGTGGCACAACAGAGACAGAGAAAGAGATAGAGAGACACCGAGAGGGGAGTCAGAGACACAGACACAGACACAGACAGAGATAGAGACATACAGAGACAGACATAGACGGAGAGGAAAATGGAGATACAGAAATAAAAAAGAGAGATGAAGAAAATTGCACAAAAATATAATTACAAGTATTATCGTACTTACAGACAACACTGGCAAAGACTTCACTGACTAGTATAATATATTACTTACAGACAACACTGGCAAAGACTTCACTGACTAGTATAATATGTTACTTACAGACAACACTGGCAAAGACTTCACTGACTAGTATTATCTTACTTACAGACAACACTGGCAAAGACTTCACTGACTAGTATAATATATTACTTACAGACAACAGTGGCAAAGACTTCACTGACTAGTATTATCTTACTGACAGACAACAAGGGCAAAGACTTCACTGACTAGTATTATCTTACTTACAGACAACACTGGCAAATACTTCACTGACTAATATTATCTTACTTACAGACAACACTGGCAAAGACTTCACTGACTAGTATAATCTTACTTACAGGCAACACTGGTAAAGACTTCACTGACTAGTATTATGTTACTTACAGACAACACTGGCAAAGACTTCACTGACTAGTATTATCTTACTTACAGACAACACTGGCAAAGACTTCACTGACTAGTATTATTTTACTTACAGACAACACTGGCAAAGACTTCACTGACTAGTATTATCTTACTTACAGACAACACTGGCAAAGACTTCACTGACTAGTATTATCTTACTTACAGACAACACTGGCAAATACTTCACTGACTAGTATTATCTTACTTACAGGCAACACTGGCAAAGACTTCACTGACTAGTATAATATATTACTTACAGACAACACTGGCAAAGGCTTCACTGACTAATATTATCTTACTTACAGACAACACTGGCAAAGACTTCACTGACTAGTATTATCTTACTTACATACAACACTGGCAAAGACTTCACTGACTAGTATTAACTTACTTACATACAACACTGGCAAAGACTTCACTGACTAGTATTATCTTACTTACAGGCAACACTGGCAAAGACTTCACTGACTAGTATAATCTTACTTACAGGCAACACTGGCAAAGACTTCACTGACTAGTATAATCTTACTTACAGGCAACACTGGCAAAGACTTCACTGACTAGTATAATCTTACTTACAGGCAACACTGGCAAAGACTTCACTGACTAGTATAATCTTACTTACAGGCAACACTGGCAAAGACTTCACTGACTAGTATTATCTTACTTACAGGCAACACTGGCAAAGACTTCACTGACTAACTAGTATTATCTTACTTACAGGCAACACTGGCAAAGACTTCACTGACTAGTATTATCTTACTTACAGGCAACACTGGCAAAGACTTCACTGACTAGTATAATCTTACTTACAGGCAACACTGGCAAAGACTTCACTGACTAGTATTATCTTACTTATAGGCAACACTGGCAAAGACTTCACTGACTAGTATTATCTTACTTACAGGCAACACTGGCAAAGACTTAACTGACTAGTATTATCTTGCTTATAGGCAACACTGGCAAAGACTTCACTGACTAGTATAATCTTACTTACAGGCAACACTGGCAAAGACTTCACTGACTAGTATTATCTTACTTACAGGCAACACTGGCAAAGACTTCACTGACTAGTATTATCTTACTTACATACAACACTGGCAAAGACTTCACTGACTAGTATTATCTTACTTATAGGCAACACTGGCAAAGACTTCACTGACTAGTATAATCTTACTTACAGGCAACACTGGCAAAAACTTCACTGACTAGTATAATCTTACTTACAGGCAACACTGGCAAAGACTTCACTGACTAGTATAATCTTACTTACAGGCAACACTGGCAAAGACTTCACTGACTAGTATAATCTTACTTACAGGCAACACTGGCAAAGACTTCACTGACTAGTATAATCTTACTTACAGGCAACACTGGCAAAGACTTCACTGACTAGTATTATCTTACTTACAGGCAACACTGGCAAAGACTTCACTGACTAACTAGTATTATCTTACTTACAGGCAACACTGGCAAAGACTTCACTGACTAGTATTATCTTACTTAAAGGCAACACTGGCAAAGACTTCACTGACTAGTATAATCTTACTTACAGGCAACACTGGCAAAGACTTCACTGACTAGTATTATCTTCTTTATAGGCAACACTGGCAAAGACTTCACTGACTAGTATTATCTTACTTACAGGCAACACTGGCAAAGACTTAACTGACTAGTATTATCTTACTTATAGGCAACACTGGCAAAGACTTCACTGACTAGTATAATCTTACTTACAGGCAACACTGGCAAAGACTTCACTGACTAGTATTATCTTACTTACAGGCAACACTGGCAAAGACTTCACTGACTAGTATTATCTTACTTACATACAACACTGGCAAAGACTTCACTGACTAGTATTATCTTACTTACAGGCAACACTGGCAAAGACTTCACTGACTAGTATAATCTTACTTACAGGCAACACTGGCAAAGACTTCACTGACTAGTATAATCTTACTCTACAGGCAACACTGGCAAAAACTTCACTGACTAGTATAATCTTACTTACAGGCAACACTGTCAAAGACTTCACTGACTAGTATTATCTTACTTACAGGCAACACTGGCAAAGACTTCACTGACTAGTATAATCTTACTTACAGGCAACACTGGCAAAGACTTCACTGACTAGTATTATCTTACTTATAGGCAACACTGGCAAAGACTTAACTGACTAGTATTATCTTGCTTATAGGCAACACTGGCAAAGACTTCACTGACTAGTATAATCTTACTTTACAGGCAACACTGGCAAAGACTTCACTGACTAGTATTATCTTACTTACAGGCAACACTGGCAAAGACTTCACTGACTAGTATTATCTTACTTACATACAACACTGGCAAAGACTTCACTGACTAGTATTATCTTACTTACAGGCAACACTGGCAAAGACTTCACTGACTAGTATAATCTTACTTACAGGCAACACTGGCAAAAACTTCACTGACTAGTATAATCTTACTTACAGGCAACACTGGCAAAAACTTCACTGACTAGTATAATCTTACTTACAGGCAACACTGGCAAAGACTTCACTGACTAGTATAATCTTACTTACAGGCAACACTGGCAAAGACTTCACTGACTAGTATAATCTTACTTACAGGCAACACTGGCAAAGACTTCACTGACTAGTATAATCTTACTTACAGGCAACACTGGCAAAGACTTCACTGACTAGTATTATCTTACTTACAGGCAACACTGGCAAAGACTTCACTGACTAACTAGTATTATCTTACTTACAGGCAACACTGGCAAAGACTTCACTGACTAGTATTATCTTACTTAAAGACAACCCTGGCAAAGACTTCACTGACTAGTATAATCTTACTTACAGGCAACACTGGCAAAGACTTCACTGACTAGTATTATCTTCTTTATAGGCAACACTGGCAAAGACTTCACTGACTAGTATTATCTTACTTACAGGCAACACTGGCAAAGACTTAACTGACTAGTATTATCTTACTTATAGGCAACACTGGCAAAGACTTCACTGACTAGTATAATCTTACTTACAGGCAACACTGGCAAAGACTTCACTAACTAGTATTATCTTACTTACAGGCAACACTGGCAAAGACTTCACTGACTAGTATTATCTTACTTACATACAACACTGGCAAAGACTTCACTGACTAGTATTATCTTACTTACAAGCAACACTGGCAAAGACTTCACTGACTAGTATAATCTTACTTACAGGCAACACTGGCAAAGACTTCACTGACTAGTATAATCTTACTCTACAGGCAACACTGGCAAAAACTTCACTGACTAGTATAATCTTACTTACAGGCAACACTGGCAAAGACTTAACTGACTAGTATAATCTTACTTACAGGCAACACTGGCAAAGACTTCACTGACTAGTATTATCTTACTTACAGGCAACACTGGCAAAGACTTCACTGACTAGTATAATCTTACTTACAGGCAACACTGGCAAAGACTTCACTGACTAGTATTATCTTACTTATAGGCAACACTGGCAAAGACTTCACTGACTAGTATTATCTTACTTACAGGCAACACTGGCAAAGACTTAACTGACTAGTATTATCTTGCTTATAGGCAACACTGGCAAAGACTTCACTGACTAGTATAATCTTACTTACAGGCAACACTGGCAAAGACTTCACTGACTAGTATTATCTTACTTACAGGCAACACTGGCAAAGACTTCACTGACTAGTATTATCTTACTTACAGGCAACACTGGCAAAGACTTCACTGACTAACTAGTATTATCTTACTTACAGGCAACACTGGCAAATACTTCACTGACTAGTATTATCTTACTTAAAGGCAACACTGGCAAAGACTTCACTGACTAGTATAATCTTACTTACAGGCAACACTGGCAAAGACTTCACTGACTAGTATTATCTTACTTATAGGCAACACTGGCAAAGACTTCACTGACTAGTATTATCTTACTTACAGGCAACACTGGCAAAGACTTAACTGACTAGTATTATCTTACTTATAGGCAACACTGGCAAAGACTTCACTGACTAGTATTATCTTACTTACAGGCAACACTGGCAAAGACTTCACTGACTAGTATAATCTTACTTACAGGCAACACTGGCAAAGACTTCACTGACTAGTATAATCTTACTCTACAGGCAACACTGGCAAAGACTTCACTGACTAGTATAATCTTACTTACAGGCAACACTGGCAAAAACTTCACTCACTAGTATAATCTTACTTACAGGCAACACTGGCAAAGACTTCACTGACTAGTATAATCTTACTTACATACAACACTGGCAAAGACTTCACTGACTAGTATTATCTTACTTACAGGCAACACTGGCAAAGACTTCACTGACCAGTATAATCTTACTTACAGGCAACACTGGCAAAGACTTCACTGACTAGTATAATCTTACTCTACAGGCAACACTGGCAAAGACTTCACTGACTAGTATAATCTTACTTACAGGCAACACTGGCAAAAACTTCACTCACTAGTATAATCTTACTTACAGGCAACACTGGCAAAGACTTCACTGACTAGTATAATCTTACTTACAGGCAACACTGGCAAAGACTTCACTGACTAGTATTATCTTACTTATAGGCAACACTGGCAAAGACTTCACTGACTAGTA
>JAXRKP010001055.1:27500-32500 GCA_037039925.1 Doris montereyensis | reverse complement strand
TAATAATTTACATGCACAGAATGTGTTAATAATTTACATGCACAGAATGTGTTAATAATAATTTACATGCACAGAATGTGTTAATAACCTTACAGAATATGTTAACAATTTACATGTAAGAATGTGTTAATAATTTACATGCACAGAATGTGTTAATAATTCACATGCACAGAATGTGTTAATAATCTACATGCACAGAATGTTAATAATTTACATGCAGAGAATGTGTTAATAATTTACATGCACAGAATGTGTTAATAATAATTACATGCACAGAATGTGTTAATAATTTACATGCACAGAATGTGTTAATAATTTACATGCACAGAATGTGTTAATAATTTACATGCACAGAATGTGTTAATAATTTACATGCACAGAATGTGTTAATAATTTACATGCACAGAATGTGTTAATAATTTACATGCAGAGAATGTTAATAATTTACATGCACAGAATGTGTTAATAATTTACATGCACAGAATGTGTTAATAATTTACATGCACAGAATGCGTTAATAATTTACATGCACAGAATGTGTTAACAATTTACATGCACAGAATGCGTTACATGCAGAGAATGTGTTAATAATTTACATGCAGAGAATGTTAATAATTTACATGCACAGAATGTTAATAATTTACATGCACAGAATGTGTTAATAATTTACATGCACAGAATGCGTTAATAATTTACATGCAGAGAATGTGTTAATAATTTACATGCACAGAATGTGTTAATAATTTACATGCACAGAATGTGTTAATAATTTACATGCACAGAATGTGTTAATAATTTACATGTGTTAATAATTACATGCAGAGAATGTGTTAATAATTTACATAATAATTTACATGCACAGAATGTGTTAATAATTTACATGCACAGAATGTGTTTATAATTTACATGCACAGAATAATAATTTACATGCAGAATGTGTTAATAATTTACATGCAGAGAATGTGCATGCACAGAATGTGTTAATTTACATGCAGAGAATGTGTTAATAATTTACATGCACAGAATGTGTTAATAATTTACATGCACAGAATGTGTTAATAATTTACATGCAGAGAATGTGTTAACAATTTACATGCACAGAATGTGTTAATAATTTACATGCAACAGAATGTGTTACATGCAGTGAATGCACAGAATGTTAATAATTTACATGCACAGAATGTGTTAATAATTTACATGCACAGAATGTGTTAATAATTTACATACAGAATGTGTTAGAATTTACATGCACAGAATAATAATTTACATGCAATAATTTACATGCAGAGAATGTGTTAATAATTTACAGAATGTGTTAATAATTTACATGCACAGAATGTTTAATAATTTATGCAGAGAATGTGTTAATAATTTACATGCACAGAATGTGTTAATAATTTACATGCACAGAATGTGTTAATAATTTACATGCACATAATGTGTTAATAATTTATGCACAGAATGTGTTAATAATTTACATGCACAGAATGTGTTAATAATTTACATGCACAGAATGTGTTAATAATTTACATGCACAGAATGTGTTAATAATTTACATGCACAGAATGTGTTAATAATTTATGCACAGAATGTGTTAATAATTTACATGCACAGAATGTGTTAATAATTTACATGCACAGAATGTGTTAATAATAATTTACATGCACAGAATGTGTTAATAATTTACATGCACAGAATGTGTTAACAATTTACACATGCACAGAATGTGTTAATAATTTACATGCACAGAATGTGTTAATAATTTACATGCACAGAATGTGTTAATAATTTTAATAATTTACATGCACAGAATGTGTTAATAATTTACATGCACAGAATGTGTTAATAATTTACATGCACAGAATGTGTTAATAATTTACATGCACAGAATGTGTTAATAATTTACATGCACAGAATGTGTTAATAATTTACATGCACAGAATGTGTTAATAATTTACATGCAGAGAATGTGTTAATAATTTACATGCACAGAATGTGTTAATAATTTACATGCACAGAATGTGTTAATAATTTAATTACATGCACAGAATGTGTTAATAATTTACATGCATGCAATAATTTACAGAATGTGTTAATAATTTACATGCACAGAATGTGTTAATAATTTACATGCACAGAATGTGTTAATAATTTACATGCACAGAATGTGTTAATAATTTACATGCACAGAATGTTATTAATAATTTACATGCACAGAATGTGTTAAATGTAATAATTTACATGCACAGAATGTGTTAATAATAATTTAGAATGTGCTAATAATTTACATGCACAGAATGTGTTAATAATTTACACAGAGAATGTGTTAATAATTTACATGTGTTAACAATTTACATGCACAGAATGTGCAGAGAATTAATAATTTACATGCACAGAATGTGTTAATAATTTAACACAAATGTGTTAATAATTTACATGCAGAATGTGTTAATAATTTACATGCACAGAATGTTAATAATTTACATGCATGTGTTAATAATTTACATGCATGTGTTAATAATTTACATGCACAGAATGTGTTAATAATTTACATGCACAGAATGTGTTAATAATTTACATGCACAGAATGTGTTTATAATTTACATGCACAGAATGTGTTAATAATTTACATGCACAGAATGTGTTAATAATTTACATGCACAGAATGTGTTAATAATTTACATGCACAGAATGTGTTAATAATTTAATGCACAGAATGTGTTAATAATTTATATGCACAGAATGTGTGTAATAATTTACATACAGAATGTGTTAATAATTTACATGCACAGAATGTGTTAATGCACAGAATGTGTTAATAATTTACATGCAGTTGTAATAATTTACATGCAGAGAATGTGTTAACAATTTACATGCACAGAATGTGTTAATAATTTACATGTACAGAATGTGTTATACACTTATATATGCACAGAATGTGTTAATAATTTCATACATGCACAGAATGTGTTAATAATTTACATGCACAGAATGTTTAATAATTTACATGCACAGAATGTGTTAATAATTTGTGTTAATAATTTACATGCACAGAATGTGTTAATAATTTACATGCACAGAATGTGTTAATAATTTACATGCAGAGAATGCAGAGAATGTGTTAATAATTTACATGCACAGAATGTGTTAATAATTTATATGCACAGAATGTGTTAATAATTTACATGCAGAGAATGTGTTAATAATTTATGTGTTAACAATTTACATGCACAGAATGTGTTAATAATTTACATGCAGAGAATGTGTTAATAATTTACATGCACAGAATGTTAATTAATAATTTACATGCACAGAATGTGTTAATACATGCACAGAATTTTAACAATTTACATGCAGAATGTGTTAATAATTTACATGCAGAGAATGTGTTAATAATTTACATGCACAGAATGTGTTAATAATTTACATGCACAGAATGTGTTAATAATTTACATGCACAGAATGTGTTAATAATTTGCAGAGAATGTTTAATAATCTACATGCACAGAATGAATGTGTTAATAATTTACATGCACAGAATGTGTTAATAATTTACATGCAGAGAATGTGTTATCAGTTTACCCATGCACACAGTTTTTTGTTAATAATTTAGAGGAGCATGTTTGATAATTTACCCCACAGAATGTGTTAATAATTTACATGCACAGAATGTGTTAATAATTTACATGCACAGAATGTGGTAATAATTTACATGTTCAGAATGTGTTAATAATGCTAGCAATATGCAGAGAATGTTAATAATAATTTGTTACATGCAGAGAATGTGTTAATAATTTACATGCACAGAATGTGTTAATAATTTACATGCACAGAATGTGTTAATAATTTAATAATTTACATGCACAGAATGAATGCACAGAATGTTAATAATTTACATGCACAGAATGTTAATCAATGGTTTGTGGTCATGCAGAGAATAATAATTTACATGAACAGAATGTGTTAATAATTTACATGGAGAGAATGTGTTAATACATTTACATTTGATCACCAAATTTGCACAGAATGTGTTAATAATTTACATGCACAGAATGTGTTAATAATTTACATGCACAGAATGTGTTAATAATTTACATGCACAGAATGTGTTAATAATTTACATGCACAGAATGTGTTAATAATTTACATGCACAGAATGTGACAATAATTTACATGCACAGAATGTGTTAATAATTTACATGCACAGAATGTGTTAATAATTTCACATGCACAGAATGTGTTAATAATTTTACATGCACAGAATGCAATTTCTCATGCACAGAATGTGTTAATAATTTACATGCACAGAATGTGTTAATAATTTACATGCACAGAATGTGTTAATAATTTATGCACAGAATGTGTTAATAATTTACATGCAGAGAATGTGTTAATAATTTACATGCACAGAATGTGTTAATAATTTACATGCACAGAATGTGTTAACAATTTACATGCAAAATGCATGCAGAAATGTGTTAATAATTTACATGCAGAGAATGTGTTAATAATTTACATGCACAGAATGTGTTAATAATTTACATGCACAGAATGTGGTAATAATGAATGTGAAATAATTCACATGCACAGAATGTGTTAATAATTTACAATACATGCACAGAATGTGTTAATAATTTACATGCACAGAAGAATGTGTTAATAATTTACATGCACAGAATGTGTTAATAATTTACATGCACAGAATATGTTAACAATTTACATGTACAGAATGTGTTAATAATTTACATGCACAGAATGTGTTAATAATTTACATGCACAGAATGTGTTAATAATTTAAAAGCACAGAATGTGTTAATAATTTACATGCACAGAATGTGTTAACAATTTACATGCACAGAATGTGTTAACAATTTACATGCACAGAATGTGTTAACAATTTACATGCAGAGAATGTGTTAATAATTTACATGCACAGAATGTGTTAATAATTTACATGCACAGAATGTGTTAATAATTTACAAGAAGAAGAATGTGTTAAC
>JAXRKP010001055.1:0-22500 GCA_037039925.1 Doris montereyensis | reverse complement strand
AATCAGCATCAAATCACCTGCTTTAGGTTCTTAGCCAATCAACTGGGATCAAATCAGCATCAAATCACCTGCTTTAGGTTCATAGCCAATCAACTCTTGGATCAAATCAGCATCAAATCACCTGCTTTAGGTTCATAGCCAATCAACTCTTGATCAAATTGCATCAAATCACCTGCTTTAGGTTCATAGCCAATCAACTATTGGATCAAATCAGCATCAAATCACCTGCTTTAGGTTCATAGCCAATCAACTATTGGATCAAATCAGCATCAAATCACCTGCTTTAGGTTCATAGCCAATCAACTCTTGGATCAAATCAGCATCAAATCACCTGCTTTAGGTTCATAGCCAATCAACTGTTGGATCAAATCAGCATCAAATCACCTGCTTTAGGTTCTTAGCCAATCAACTCTTGGATCAAATCAGCATCAAATCACCTGCTTTAGGTTCATAGCCAATCAACTCTGGATCAAATCAGCATCAAATCACCTGCTTTAGGTTCTTAGCGAATCAACCGGATCAAATCAGCATCAAATCACCTGCTTTAGGTTCTTAGCCAATCAACTCTTGGATCAAATCAGCATCAAATTACCTGCTTTAGGTTCTTAGCGAATCAACCCTTGGATCAAATCAGCATCAAATTACCTGCTTTAGGTTCACAGCCAATCAACTCTTGGATCAAATCAGCATCAAATTACCTGCTTTAGGTTCACCAGCCAATCAACTCTTGGATCAAATCAGCATCAAGTCACCTGCATTAGGTTCATAGCCAATCAACTCTTGGATCAAATCAGCATCAAGTCACCTGCTGTAGGTTCATAGCCAATCAACTCTTGGATCAAATCAGCATCAAATCACCTGCTTTAGGTTCATAGCCAATCAACTCTTGGATCAAATCAGCATTTGGATTGATTGGGAAAAGATTGTTTTGCTTGGGATCCACTAAACTTTTTCTTGTTACTAGATTTAATTTCTTGAGTTTCGGTAATTACAATAAAAGCCTGCATAACTTCAGGGTGGAAATTGATACGCGTTTTCTTGTTATGTTGGAAATTGATATGCGTTTCGTAGTTATGTTTGAAATTGATACGTGTTTTGTTGTTATGTTTGAAATTAATACGCGTTTTGTTGTTATGTTTGAAATTGATACAGTTTCGTAGTTATGTTTGAAATTGCGCGTTTCGTAGTTATGTTGGAAATTGATACGTGTTTTGTTGTTATGTTGGAAATTGATACACGTTTCGTAGTTATGTTTGAAATTGATACGTGTTTTGTTGTTATGTTTGAAATTGATACGTGTTTTGTTGTTATGTTTGAAATTGATACGTGTTTCGTAGTTATGTTTGAAATTGATATGTGTTTTGTTGTTATGTTTGAAATTGATACGCGTTTTGTTGTTATGTTTGAAATTGATACGTGTTTTGTTGTTATGTTTGAAATTGATAATTTTGTTGTTATGTTGGAAATTGATACGTGTTTTGTTGTTATGTTGAAATTAATACATCTGTTCTTGGAAACAACACACCGGTTGCTGGAATTTAAAATGCGTCTTGTTTGAAGTTAACATACACGTTGCTACTTTTTTTAAAATTCTGATTCCTGAAATCAAACCACTGCTACATTTGGGATAGCATACACGGTGTCCTAAAACAAGGATACATATTATAAAGGTAAGTAACCTTTTAACCTTGAACTCAATTCTAAAGACATTTTAACACATTCATACAGAACATTCAAAGGCATTATAGAAACCAATGTTTTAAATTGTAAATGGAAATAGAACCTTTCTTGTAAGATAATCCATTTTTAATTTGTATTGTTAAAACCAATGTAACCCGAAAGGAAAGATTACCTCAAATTTAACGAAAGCAAGTCACTCGGCAATGTGTTGAATTTTGAGATAGACTGCCTCAATAACCAATACAAATTCAAATTTGAACAATAGGATTAACAAAAATTGATTGTTTTTTTTTAAAGAGAAATGTTCAATCCATCTTCTTCCATTTGCCGCAATGCCATTTCGTAATCTGATAGTTAAATCTAGTCACACTCTTTCAACCAGGTTTGTGTTAATTCTTTGTATGGCCTCTACTTCTCTTTTTGTATTGCTTTTTTTTTGCTATTTATGACTGTCACCAAACATGGTGCAAATGTTGGGTGTTTTTTTGTTTGTTTGTTTTTTGTTTGTTTTTGTTTTTGTTCGTTTTTGTTGTTACATTTTATTGAAATTTCATCAAAACATCAAGTGAAGTCATTATTTCAGATATTCAAGTATTTAAGGTGAAAATAGATACAACAACTCTTGAAACATCATCAATGCATCTCTATCAAAGTCGAACTTGCTTTGAATAAATACATTCACAAATATGCAAATAAATGGCAAACAGCAATGACATCCAAGTGAGGAATCAGCAATCAAACCTTGGCAAATTGGTAATTATCTGAGAATTACAAAACATTATTAAGAAAATGTTAACATGAAAAGGTATGCATATTGTTGGCCTACTTCTCGGATGCTATCATTTTTCACCTGCTCTTTGTTGAGGGGAACAGGATTGAGAAAGACTCGATCCTTTAGATATCACCACAGAATGAAGTCGCAGTGGATCAGATCGGGACTTTTGGACAGTCATTCAACGGGCGCTTTCCGAGAGATTAATTGGGGGTCTGCATTTTGTTGTTGTTTTCCCATCACGATCTGAAATTCGAGACTTTGTCAAATAATCTCGTGTCCACCTGTAAATAACTAATAGTGACGTATGTTTTATGTGACAAAGGTTTTCGTTCACTTAGTCATTTTTAACTCCCTGTCTTTGTGTACGCAAAATTGTATTTAGACGTAAAACACTCATTATTATTTTTTTCAATCGAAGAATCAAGCGTCTCCAAGTCATTCAGAAGAACGGAGTTCGTTTGATTTTGAATGAAGACCGACGTGATGAAGCTATACCCTTCTTTTCCAACTGCACTGGCTACCCGTTCGTTCAGGAAAGAATCAAGTATTAAGGCAGCACCTGTTATGTACAGGTGTTTGGATAGATCCACCCCAAGATACCTTCAGGAGTTGCTTGTGCCATATTGTGTACCAGGCAGGTGCTTACGATCGTCTGCTGTCACGAAACCAAGAACACGACGACAGGCTGGACATCGAACTTTGGCTGATTTTGGTGCCGCCACTTGGAACAAACTGCCAGTCAGCATTAAACAGTCGATTTTGGTGCCGCCACTTGGAACAAACTGCCAGTCAGCATTAAACAGTCGATTTTGGTGCCGCCACTTGGAACAAACTGCCAGTCAGCATTAAACAGTCGATTTTGGTGCCGCCACTTGGAACAAACTGCCAGTCAGCATTAAACAGTCGATTTTGGTGCCGCCACTTGGAACAAACTGCCAGTCAGCATTAAACAGTCGATTTTGGTGCCGCCACTTGGAACAAACTGCCAGTCAGCATTAAACAGTCGATTTTGGTGCCGCCACTTGGAACAAACTGCCAGTCAGCATTAAACAGCCGTCATCATTAACTGTTTTGAAACAAAATTTAAAAACGCATTTTTTTCCGGTCCCATTTTGATGTTTAGTATTATGTGACTTTTACTAAGTTTTTTGTGTATTAACGTCCAGACCTTCATTATTCCGGGGAGGGAGGGAGGAGGGGGGGGGGGCTACGCATTATAAATATCCATTATTATTATTATTATTATCATATTATTATTATTATTATTATTATTATTATTATTATTATTATTATTATTATTATTATTATTATTATTATTATTATTATTATTATTATTATTATTATTATTATTATTATTATTACTATTATTATTATTATTATTATTATTATTATTATTATTATTATTATTATTATTATTATTATTATTATTATTATTATTATTATTATTATCATTATAACTATTTATTATTATTATTATTATTATTATTATTATTATTATTATTATTATTATTATTATTATTATTATTATTATTATTTTATTATTATTATTATTGTTTTCTTAGAACTAATGGTGTGTACGTTGTATTAAATATAGGTTCATGATCTTTTTCGTGATATATAATATCTTTGAATAAAATATATTTGACAAAAGTTTCATGCCAATACTGGCACGGATAAATGAGTTATCGCACTTTGGAACAGTTACCTTGTTTTAGTACACCCTGTACATTTTGCTAAAAGTTAACTTACATCTGCTCGAGTTAGCATAACTCGTAAGAGGAAATTAACATGATCTTTGGGGGAAATCAAATTTAATTGATTTAATTTTACGTATTTATCATAACAATCCTATACGTATATCAACTACAGTTATGCATATACGGCAATCGTATTCACAAGTATGCATCTGAGATCAGTGCGGCATAAAATACGACATCATCCAACAATGCATGGCGCAAATCAACATAAACCGCACACAATTAAGCAGAACATCAAGCGCATTTCACTCATTGCCAGAAATAATATTGCCTGTACCTGAGAGGAGTATGATCCAAGAACAGCCCAGGGCCGCAGTGCAAGATATGTAGCCATATTGGAAATTGTTCTGCTGTTCAAAGTACACCAAGATACTTAAAGCGAAGATTGACCCAATGTTAATGCACCAGTAATACCAATTGAAGAAGCTGAAGTGGACATTGGGTGGCGCCCCAGCCAACTGTAAAAAGAACAAAGTTAAGAAACTATCAGGAATATATTATGGAAGTTAAAGTAAAATTCCCGCATCCCATAATTTCAGGCCGATCGAACCGGAACACATCACGATTTATATCGCCTGAAGCGGAACCGGCGAAACAAATAATATGTCACAAAATGCTGCTTGCATCAACCATCGATTGATTTTGAATCATTAAAATTTGGTGTTCCAACATTAGACATGTGAAACTGCATTGGCTGTCACGGTAAGCACGCAGCCAAGTGTAACTGTAGGCGACTGTGTGATGTTGTAAGGAGTAGTACTTCGTTGTCTCCCATGGCATCATCACAATCTATTGTATTGCAGTTGCCCATGGCATCATCACAATCTATTGTATTACAGCCCATGACATCATCACAGTCTATTGTATTACACTTGCCATGGCATCATCACAGTCTATTGTATTACAGTCGCCCATGGCATCATCACAGTCTATTGTATTGTAAGTCGCCCATGACATCATCACAGTCTATTGTATTACAGTCGCCCATGGCATCATCACAGTCTATTGTCTATTATTGCAGTCGCCCATGGCATCATCACAGTCTATTGTATTACAGTCGCCCATGTCTATTGCATCATCACAGTCTATTGTATTACAGTCGCCCATGGCATCATCACAGTCTATTGTATTACAGTCTGCCCATGTCTACATCATCACAGTCTATTGTATTACAGTCGCCACATGACATCATCACAGTCTATTGTATTACAGTCGCCCATGACATCATCACAGTCTATTGTATTACAGTCGCCCATGGCATCATCATCACAGTCTATTGTATTATTACAGTCGCCCATGGCATCATCACAGTCTATTGTATTACAGTCGCCCATGACATCATCACAGTCTATTGTATTACAGTCGCCATGGCATGTCTACATCATCACAGTCTATTGTATTACAGTCAGTCGCCATGACACATCATCATTGTATTACAGTCTATTGTATTACAGTCGCCCATGACATCATCACAGTCTATTGTATTACAGTCGCCCATGGCATCATCACAGGCATCATCACAGTCTATTGTATTACAGTCGCCCATGGCATCATCACAGTCTATTGTATTACAGTCGCCCATGGCATCATCACAGTCTATTGTATTACAGTCGCCCATGACATCATCACAGTCTATTGTATTATCAGTCTATTGTATTACAGTCGCTCATGGCATCATCACAGTCTATTGTATTACAGTCGCCCATGACATCATCACAGTCTATTGTATTACAGTCTATTGCCGCCCATGACATCATCACAGTCTATTGTATTACAGTCGCCCCAATGACATCATCACAGTCTATTGTATTACATCAGTCGCCAGACATCATCACAGTCTATTGTATTACAGTATTACGCCCATGGCATCATCACAGTCTATTGTATTCAGTCGCATGACATCATCACAGATTGTATTACAGTCGCCAATGACATCATCACAGTCTATTGTATTACAGTCGCCCAAGTCTATTGTATTCCCAAGATGCAAGTAGGAGAAGCAAAGTCTCAGGAGATGGAGTATTCACATTCTTGAAGAAGAAGTATCCACAATCTTTGGAGAAGAAGTATTTAAAGAATCTCTGTAGAACAGCGCGTATTCAAAATACATGGAGAAATAACAATCAAAGCCACCAGAGACAGCGCTCAAAAATGCTTCGGCAAAGTCCCCAAAGCGTTTGGACAAAAAATGTCAACGTTTGACTTTAGGATGAAAATTACATTAAGGTTTATTTTGGTCTTTTTTTTTTTTAGTAGAATTACTCAAACTCTTTTGAAAAGGAATACTGAAAGCCTCTTAACTAAAATTACTCTAAGTACTTTTGAAAAGGAATACTGAAAGCCTCTTAACTAAAAGTACTCTAAGTACTTTTGAAAAGGAATACTGAAAGCCTCTTAACTAAAAGTACTCTAAGTACTTTTGAAAAGGAATACTATTAAAGAACTAAAAGTAGTAATACAAAAGCCTCTGAACTAAAAGTACTATTAGTATTTTGGAAAAGTAGTAATCAAAGTATATGTATATGGAGAAGGAGTAAGAAGAGTACCGAAACGTCTTTGGACTAAAGGTATTCAAAATCTTTGAGGAATACATCAAGACTCTTGAAAAGGGCTAGTTAAAGTCTCTGGAGAGAGAAGCCTTAAAGTCTTTGGAGAAGATCTTAGAGATGTGGTATCAAACAATTTACAGAAGAAGTACTTTTTTTTTGGGGAGAATGATTACATAAAGCATTTAGGAAAATTATATTGAAAGTCTTTGGAAAAGGAGTACTCACGGTTTGTTTAGAACAAGTATTTTAAGAATTTGTATAAGAAATACTCAGTCTTTCGGAGGAGTAGTCCAAATCTTTGAAGAAGAAAAGTCAACGTCTCTAGTGAAAAAAGCACTCAAATGTTTTGGAGATGATCTGTCTTTATTCTTTTCCTGTTTGACAGTAGATAATGTGTTCATGTCCCTTTCCTATTTCACAAGAGATAATTTGTTCATGTCCTTTTCCTGTATCACAAGAGATAATTTGTCGATGTCCTTTTCCTATTTAACAATAGATAATTTGTCAATGACCTTTTCCTGCAAGACGCTAGGCGACATATCCTTGTCCTTTTCCCTATATCACAATAGATGATTTGTCCATGTCCTTTTCCTATATCACAATAGATGATTTGTCCATGTCCTTTTCCTATATCACAATAGATGATTTGTCCATGTCCTTTTCCTTTATCACAATAGATGATTTGTCCATGTCCTTTTCCTGTATCACAATAGATGATTTGTCCATGTCCTTTTCCTATATCACAATAGATGATTTGTCCATGTCCTTTTCCTATATCACAATAGATAATTTGTCCATGTCCTTTTCCTATATGACAATAGATGATTTGTCCATATCCTTTTTCCTGTATGTCAATAGATGATTTCTCCATGTCCTTTTACTGTATGCCAAAAGGTGATTTGTCCATGTCCTTTTCCTATTTGTCCGTTCTTTTCTTGAATGCCAATAGATGATTTGTCCATTTCCTTTCCTATATGACAATGGATGATTTGTCCATGTCCTTTTCCTATTTGTCCGTTCTTTTCCAGTGTGCCAATAGAAGATTTGTCAATGTTCTTTTCGTATTTGTCCATGTTTTTTTTTCCTGTATACCGATAGCTGATTTGTTCTGTCCTTTTCCTATATGACAATAGATGATTTGTCCGTGTCCTTTTCCTGTATGCCGATAGCTGATTTGTCCATGTCTTTTCCTGTATTAGCTGTTTGTCCATGTCCTTTTCCTGTATGCCGATAGCTGATTTGTCCATGTCCTTTTCCTGTATGCCGATAACTGATTTGTCCATGTCCTTTTCCTGTATGCCGATAGCTGATTTGTCCATGTCCTTTTCCTGTATGTCGATAGCTGATTTGTCCATGTCCTTTTCCTGTATGCCGATAGCTGATTTGTCCATGTCCTTTTCCTGTATGACGACAGCTGATTTGTCCATGTCCTTTTCCTATATGACGATTAGATGATTTGTCCATGTCCTTTTCCTATATGACAATTAGATGATTTGTCCATGTCCTTTTCCTATATGACAATAGATGATTTGTCCATGTCCTTTTCCTATATGACAATAGATGATTTGTCCATGTGCTTTTCCTGTATGCCAATAGATGATTTGTCCATGTCCTTTTCCTGTATGCCGATAGCTGATTTGTCCATGTCCTTTTCCTGTATGCCGATAGCTGATTTGTCCATGTCCTTTTTCCTGTATGCCGATAGCTGATTTGTCCATGTCCTTTTCCTGTACGCCGATAGCTGATTTGTCCATGTCCTTTTCCTGTGTGCCGATAGCTGATTTGTCCATGTCCTTTTCCTGTGTGCCGATAGCTGATTTGTCCATGTCCTTTTCCTGTATGCCGATAGCTGATTTGTCCATGTCCTTTTCCTGTATGCCGATAGCTGATTTGTCCATGTCCTTTTCCTGTATGCCGATAGCTGATTTGTCCAATGACGAGATGATTTGTCCATGTCCTTTTCCTATATCACAATAGATGATTTGTCAATGTCCTTTTCCTATATGACAATAGATCATTTGTCCATGTCCTTTTCCTGTATGCCAATAGATGATTTGTCCATGTCCTTTTCCTGTATGTCAATAGATGATTTGTCCATGTCCGTTTTGTGTTTGTCCGTTCTTTTCCTGTATGCCAATAGAAGATTTGTCCATGTCCTTTTCCTGTATGCCAATAGATGATTTGTCCATGTCCTTTTCCTGTATGTCCATGGTTTTTTTCCTGTATGCCAATAGCTGATTTGTTCTGTCCTTTTCCTATATGACAATAAATGATTTGTCCATGTGCTTTTCCTGTATGCCAGTAGATGATTTGTCCATGTCCTTTTCCTGTATGCCGATAGCTGATTTGTCCATGTCCTTTCCTATATGACAATAGATGATTTGTCCATGTCCTTTTTTGCTGTATGCCAGTAGATAATTTGTCCATGTCCTTTTCCGGTATGCCAATAGATGATTTGTCCATGTCCTTTTCCTGTATGCCAATAGACGATTTGTCCATGTCCTTTTCCTGTATAGACGATTTGTCCATGTCCTTTTCCTGTATACCAATAGATGATTTGTCCATGTTCTTTTCCTGTATGCCAATAGATGATTTGTCCATGTCTCCTGTATGTCAATAGCTGATTTGTCCATGTCCTTTTCCTATTGGACAATATAGATTTGTCCATGCCCTTTTCCTATTTGTCCATGTTCTTTTTCTGTATGCCAATAGAAGATTTGTCTATGTCCTTTTCCTGTATGTCAACAGCTGGTTTGTCCATGTCCTTTTACTATTTGTCCATGTCCTTTTCCTGTATGCCAATAGCTGGTTTGTCCATGTCCTTTACTATTTGTCCATGTCCTTTTCCTGTATGCCAATAGCTGATTTGTCTATGTCCTTTTACTATTTTCCCATGTCCTTTTCCTGTATGCCAATAGCTGATTTGTCTATGTCCTTTTACTATTTGTCCATGTCCTTTTCCTGTATGTCAATAGCTGGTTTGTCCATGTCCTTTACTATTTGTCCATGTTCTTTTCCTGTATGCCAATGATGATTTGTCTATGTCCTTTTACTATTTGTCCATGTCCTTTCCTGTATGCCAATAGCTGGTTTGTCCATGTCCTTTTCCTATTTGTCCATGTCCTTTTAATATTTGTCCATGTCCTTTTCCTGTATGCTAACAGATGATTTGTCCATGTCTTTACTATTTGTCCATGTCCTTTTCCTATATGACAATAGATAATTTATCCATGTCCAGGTATGCCAATAGCTGATTTGTCCATGTCCTATTACTATTTTGTCCATGTCCTATTACTATTTGTCCATGTCCTATTACTATTTGTCCATGTCCTATTACTATTTGTCCATGTCCTCTTCCTATTTGTCCATGTCCTATTACTATTTGTCCATGTCCTCTTCCTATTTGTCCATGTCCTATTACTTTTGTCCATGTCCTATTACGATTTGTCCATGTCCTCTTCCTATTTGTCCATGTCCTATTACTATTTGTCCATGTCCTCTTCCTATTTGTCCATGTTCTTTTCCTATTTGTCCATGTTCTTTTCCTATTTGTCCATGTTCTTTTCCTATTTGTCCATGTTCTTTTCCTATTTGTCCATGTTCTTTTCCTATTTGTCCATGTCCTTTTCCTATTTGTCCATGTTCTTTTCCTATTTGTCCATGTTCTTTTCCTATTTGTCCATGTCCTCTTCCTATTTGTCCATGTCCTTTTCCTATTTGTCCATGTCCTTTTCCTATTTGTCCATGTTCTTTTCCTATTTGTCCATGTTCTTTTCCTATTTGTCCATGTCCTTTTCCTATTTGTCCATGTCCTATTACTATTTGTCCATGTCCTTTTCCTATTTGTCCATGTTCTTTTCCTGTATGCCACTAAACGACTTGTTCATATCACTGGATGATTGCTCGTCATCCGTACCTTGAATTTCACTGAATATTTTGCCCAAGTTCTTACCTGTCTAGGCACCTGCTATTAAAAACATTGATATTGTGACTCTAGAAAAAGCACACTCGACTCCACCATCTCACGCTTCCCATTATCTCATGAAACAAAACAAAAAATATAGCAATCAGAGCAACAAGGCAATCGCACCAAAAACCGAAAGAGAAACAAAGAAAGAAAACCAGAAAAAGGAACAAAAGCATTCAAATTTTGGGTTCATGTCGCTCTTTTTATCTGGAGACAAATAAGGCCATTAACTTAAAAAATAGTTTCAATAGTTTGGTTACGGTTTTGTTGTGTTTTTCTTTAACTTAAAAAGCAATAATGGACACACAGACAAACAGGGATACAAACCAAACAGGCTCATACTACACTTCTGTTTGTTTGTTGATTTGTTGTGTACTTTCTGTATAGTATTTGGGGACTCGATAGTTCAGAGGCAAGGTGTTGACCTCTCAACCAAAAGGTCGTGGGTTCAAACTCGCCGTTCTCGAGTTTTTTTCAAATAAAATCTACCTCCCTGGTGGATCGACACCTAGTCCCATCTGAGACCGACGATAAAAAAGGAGGTCCCGTGTGCAGATCACAACACTCAGTGCACGTTAAATATCCCTTGGCTGTTTACAAGGCAGTCTGGGCAAAATTTTAAATCCTACCAAAAATCCTCGAGATGCGAATAAATCAAATCAAATCAGGTTATGGCATTTAAGACTTTTTTTCTTTCTTTTTTCATTGAACTCCTTTTGTTTGGGATTTGCAGGTTTTCGGAGTGCATGTTTTTGTTTGTTTCTGTTTGTTTTATATTTGTTGTTGTTTGTTGTTGTTTTTTTTAAAATTTGGAGTTGTTGATTGTTGTTGGGATTGAGGTGGGGTGGGGGGTGGATAACTGCTACGTGCGTGACTGTGCGTCTCTGTCTATGTGTCAAATACTTTAATTGTTCAGTTCCTGTCTTGAATCTGTCTACTTTCTTTATTTTTTAAATTCTAAACGCTTTGCGAAAATAATTTAGCTCGTCATTAATTGCTTACGTGCTATTAAGAGGCGTTATAGCTGAACCGTAACGTTGCGAGTCTGTTATCACCACGACACAAAGACGAATGTGCGTGAGAACATCAGCCCTGTCCGGCACTCGCTGCACTGGCTACCCATCAAGGAGAAGATAACTTTCAAAATTGCTCACCACACTTACAAATGCATACACGGATAGGCCCCTAAACATGTCGACGCTCTGATTGACGTCATCAACGTTCCGGCTACAAACCTAAAATCCTCAAACGTAAATCAATCTCAAAAAGGTGTTGTCAAAAACCAAATTCGCCGACCAATTTTTTTTCTTCTAACGCCGTTACCACTCTCTAGAACTCAATGTCTAAAATCTAACTTTTTAAAAAACCCAGAAACTCTACTAACTACACAACTTTCAAATCAAATATTAAGACAGAAATAGTCCGGCTATGTATAATTAACGTTCATCGCTTGTATACAATTGTGTGTGATTTCTGTGAAGCGCCTTGAGCATGACAAATGGAGTAAATGCACTATGCAAGTGGGCGTATTACTATTATAATATTACTATAATTCACACTAGTTCAAGCCCCACCACTGGGACAGGTGGGGAGGGGGGGTTCTCTCTCTCACAACGTTGTACTCTTAGTGAAGGTATTTCACAATTCCTTTCTCATTTACTCAAGTGTGAATGAGTACCCAGCTATAGGTAGAGAACGATCTTGTCAGAGCCTTAGTACAAAGAAATCTAACAAGCTAGAGTACTGTATGCTCTATGCCCCCTCCCCCCTGCCCGGGAGTTAAGAAGGACTTTGAATGAAATGGCCTGCAGGTGGGTAAATGATGTACAATCGGTATACGGATTATAATGAATCCATCTGTATCTTTATCATCTACGCATCGTTTCAATGTTAAATCAATGGCCTTACCATGATGTAATGTGTGAATAACATAGAGAGAAGAAAAGGAGAATAGTGTGAAAACCTCATATATGAGCGTAGTGGCTGAGCGGTTAGGCTACTGGACTAGAGACCATGAGGCAAAGCCAGGCCCGACGTTGTGTGTCTTGGAAAAGACACGTTATTTTTTCCCACTCCACCCAGGTGATAAATGGATGCAAGCACGAGATTGGTGGTAAAAACCTGCGTCAGACTAAAGTCCTGTCCAGGAGGTGATTATTATCACCTGTTCCGCTTCACAATACAGAAATCGGGATAAGATCCGGATCTATGGGCCATAAAGGCCTTGGAGGAATTTTACTTGACTTATCTATGAGCAGTGATAATATTATTATGTTTACCAACCTGATCGAATCCAAAAGGACAAATGTTCGCCTTCAGAGCTCCACAGCCGATTGCAATGACAATGAGTGTAAGATAAACAAGCCAGGCACACCTTTCCTCCAAGGGAGCTAATAAACCTCCAGTAGGTTGAGTCCAGTTTGACGAGGATGCGCAGATGGCCGGAAGTGTGTCTGTCAAGTTAGATGGTGACGCGTATGACTTTGATGCGAGGAATGGCGTCACCAGCATGCCGCATACATAAATAGCAAAGGAGAGAACCAGCGTCCTAAATCGGCCCAGAACAGAGTCGGCCAGCCAGCCACCGATGAGGGACGCGATGTACGAGACGCCGAAAAATGCCAACAGAGCATTCATGGCGTGGTACGACTCCCAGCGGAAGGGTTTCATGTTGAGGAAGAGAACGAGATTTCCAACGACACCGTAATACGCCACCCTCTCCAAGATGGCGCTTAGCAGAATAGCTCCACACGCTATTCGACGAGTGCGATTAAAAAACCTTTCTCCTTCTTCATTCCCTTCCCCTTCCCCTTCGTTATATTAATATTATTTTGGTTTTTCTTCCCACTCATCGACGTAGTCAACGCATTATCATCCCGGGGTGTTACAGCTGAGGTGGGATCTAGAGCGGCCCTGGTTTACATGGATTCCAGTAGATGGAGAATCGGTCGAATCGGCTGGCCGTCCTGGCCGTTGTTGCTCTTCTCCTGACGACCTGCCCACCACACGTTCGCTTGCGCTACCCCAGTTTGGATTCGGGTGAATCATCAATGGCCGTCTTTCTTCCTCAGTCATTTTCGGAGATTTATAGGTGGCGCTCTTCAGACAAGTTTGGGCGGTTTTTGTTGTTGTTTTTGTTGTTGTTGTTTGTTTGTTTAAAGTTTTACGGGGTTGTTTTTATTATAAATGTGCACCTTTAAAAAAAAAACAACAACCAACAAAATAGCAACAAAACAAAAAAACTCAAACCCAAAACAAAACCATTTTTTTTTTCAGAAATGTAGCGGAGAACAGAAAAACTTATGGAGAAATGTCATTTCAGCCTGGAGATTTATTCCTTTTTTGTATCGGTCAGGATCTGTGAAGAAAACAAGAAAATCATTGGAAATGAGTCCACCTACGGGGGAGGAGGGGGTGGGGGTGGGGTGTAGAAGATGTTGAATATTACCATAAAACATAGTCATCCCGGCAGTGGACAGGTAAGCACATGTACGGGGAGAAGGCGATCCCGACCTCCACGAGTCTCCTGCTGCCTTGCAGGCAGATCTTGGCTGACCAAACGCTAAGGAGTTAACCCTGAAAGAAAATAATAACCTGTTGCCTTGCAGGCAGGTCTTGAATGACCAAAGGCTAAGGGAGTTAACCCTGACAGAAAATAATAACCTGTTGCCTTGCAGGCAGGTCTTGAATGACTAAAGGCTAAGGGAGTTAACCCTGACAGAAAATAACAAGGCCTGGTAGGGGCCTCAATGTGGCAGCCCCACCATCTACCTAAGGTACAGTGGGCTAATCCCATACTTATCCAAAACAACCTGATTCAAAGTAATATATACAATGATATACCCGGCTTGAACTTTCGAAGACGACTTTGGATAAGAACACGTACTGTGATTTTTGGAACATGCAATGTTAGGGCAATTAATGGAAAGGAGTTAAAAATTAGTTGAAGAAATGGAAAAATTCAAAGTAGACATTTTGGCTATTACAGAAACAAAGAAAAAAGGACAAGGAACAGAAAATGTAGGACCAAATCATACTTTAATCTTCTCAGGAGTAGATGTCAAAGATAGAGCTAGAGCAGGAGTAGGCCTCCTAATGCATAAAAGGTAAGAAATGCTACTAGAAAGTTGGAAATTTGTAAGCCCACGGCTATTAGAGGTAAATATTAAACCAAAAGCAAAAGAAATTAAATTATTCATAGCTTATGGACCAAACGAAGGTGCCACCAAAGGAGAAAAAGATATCTTCGAAAACGATTTACAAATAGCTGCAGAGAATCTCAAACCTAAACAGGAATTAATGGTTTTAGGAGATTTAAACGCTAGAGTAGGCAACTATGTAGAAACATCAGGCGGAATAATAGGTAAAGAATGAGAGACAACAACTTCGAAATGGAGAGAGACTAATAAATTTTTGCCTAAAGAATAACATGAAAATAGCTAACACATTTTTTCCTCATAAAGATATCCACAAATATACAAGAGTAAATGAAGACAGATGTGAAAAGTCAATCATAGACTACATAATAGTTAGCAGCTCCTTTGTACAGTACAATGGATGCTAGAGTAAACAGAGGAGCTGAAATATTTAGTGATCATCACCTAGTGATAGCCAAAATGAGATTACTGACTGAAGAAAACAAACAGAAAAGGAAAGAGAAGATGACTACTAAACTCAAAATAGAAGAACTAAATAAACCAATAGTAAAACAGATGTACCAGGATAAAAAGATCTATCAGTGAAAGGCAGAGGGATCTGAAGGAGAGCATAATAGAAGAAAAGTGACAAATATATAAAGAAACACTCCTCAGTTGTACTGAAGAGGTCTATGGTAGGAAACAAATTAAAGGAGATGGGAAAAGGACAGCATGGTGGAATGAGAATGTCAAGACTAAGATCAAAGAAAAGAAAGATGCCTGGGAGAAATACTTGCAAACAAAGAGACCAGAGGATAGGATAGATTACATGAGTAAAAGAACTATCGCAAAAGAGGAAGTTAGGAAAGCAAAACAGGAACAGTGGGAAGAGTTTGGACAAAGACTTCAAGAAAGCTATCAAGGAAATCAAAAGCTGTTCTGGGAGCAATGAAGAGTCCAATACGACAAATTAAGAACGCCAAAGGAGAAATAATGAAAGGAGACAGTGAAATCATGGAAACGTGGAGAAAGTATTTTCAACAATTACATAATCCCTCCAGAACATATGAAACAAGGAGTACAGATCAATTATTAAGAGTAACAAGTAATAGAGTTAAGACAGCTGAAGATGTAGATATCTCAATGGAAGAACGTCAAACAGTATAAGAAAAGTGAAATCAGGAAAAGCCCCAAGAGCAGATCAAATTTATCCAGAAATGATTAAAAACCAAGGGAAAGAGGCAGACAAACTACTACATGCAATATGTCAACAAGCATGGAAGTCCAAACAGGTGCCAGACGACTGGGAAAAGGGAACGGTAGTACCAATACTCAAGAAAGGATCAACCATGGAATGCTCAAACTATAGAGGGAATTCACTACTTAGAGTACCAAGAAAAGTGTATGTCAGGATTCTGGAAATGAGACTAAGGAAAAGAGTAGAGAATCAGATTGAAGAACACCGCAGTGGATTTATATCAGGAAGAAGTGTACAAGATCACATATTCACAATTAGAGAAATAATAGAAAAATTCCTTGAGAGAAACATTAACTTGCACTTGTGTTTTTTTGACTTAGAAAAGGCATTTCCCACTGTGGGAGGAACGAACTATGGCATTCCTTAACATAACACAACGTAATGCAAAATTTAATAGAAGCCATTAAAAGTTTTTACAATAAACAAACATGTGCAGTGAGAATAGCTGGAAATGTATCTGAAGAATTTGATGTAGATATAGGAGTAAGACAGGGTTATATCCTAAGTGCTCTTTTGTTTATCACATTTATGGATTCAGTCGCAAAGACATCCTGAAAAATGAAGAAAATGAATGTATGTGGAAGCTCAAACAAGTAAATGTATTAATGTTTTCATTTACTGATGATTTAGTTCTCTTCGAAAAATCAGAAATGGACCTCCAGTCAAATATCAACATAATGAATAATGAATTAAATAAAAGAGGAATGAGAGTAAATGCGAAGAAAACCAAATGCTAGTAGCTAGGGAAGCTAAAACACAAAATCTTAAATTGGGCAGGGAGAATTTAGAACAAGTTCTTTCAAAGCTACAATTACTTAGGAGTAATGATTAACTCAGAGGGAAAACTAAGAGAAGTATCAGCCAGAGGCAAGTGCAATATATAACCATCTAGGAAAGGCATATGTAGGTAAACAAGAATTGTCAACAAAAACCAAAATGGCAGTATACAACACAGTTTATTGTCCTACTCTCCTCTATGACAGTGAAACCTGGACCTTAGACAGTAGGTAATACAGTAGAGTACTGGCAGCCGAAATGAAATATCGAAGAAGAGTAGTAGGGAAAACTAGAAGAGACAAAACCAGAAACACAACAATAAGAGATCAAACCAAAGCAGATAGCATCAAAACTAAGATAGAAATAAATCAACTGAGATGGTTTGGGCATGTTAACAGAATGAATGACAATAGAATAGCTAAATCAGTATAGAGTGCTAAAACTCAAGGTAAAAGACCAAAAGGCAGACCTCGCAAAAAGGGGAAGAAGATATAAAAGAGGCATTAACGCAAAGAAATTTAACTTTCACGGAAGGAAACAGAAACTGTCAAGACAGGGCAGCCTGGAGAAAGATCATTTCGGCATCTAAAACCCATACACCGGAAGGTAGAATGGGAGCTGATAAAGAAAGAAAGAAAGAATACAGTCATACAAGTATTACCACTAATATTATAACCGATTACTTAATATTGTCTTTATTATCTTATAGTACATTTATTGTGGGTTCCATTTTTCTTCTTTTTTTCCAAGGGGGAGGTCGAAGGCGGGATCGACAAATCTTTAAAAGTTGTCACTTAATCCCGAATCTCAAATTGTGTGCACTACTACAAATTTGTTTGAAAATCAATACATTCAATACTAGTGATACATTTTCCAGTTCATAATAAGCCCGGGTGTGACGAGATCACAAGTTTTTATGACGTCGGCTATTTTCATCACGGTCGACAACTCGTTACAAACACCGTGCAATAGGAGAAGGAGAGAGGAAACGGCAAGCTGGATTATATATAAAGCTCGACGTCTATAAATTTGACCGCTTATAACTCAGGAACCACTGCACCCACAACCTCCATATTTCGCTTGTAGATTTTGAATAGCCTTTTTTTTTTTTAGGCGTTTAGCGAATAAACTCTTAGATCAAATGAGTGTTTTCATTTATTGGAAAAAGATTGTTTTGCCTACGATCCAAGAGACTTGTTATTGTTTCCTAGATCTAATTTCTCGATTTCCGATCATTACAATAAAAAAGTAACTTCAACATCGACTATTAATTTGATCTAGTAATCGTACTTGATATCATAACCGATACAGTGGTTTCTGAGATAAGCACAGTCGTAAGTCCAAGAGACTCAGCTTTAAAATGAAGAGAAACCGTAATCCAACATTATTTACGGCATGATTGTACCATTATGTTATTATTATTATTATTATTATTATTATTATTATTATTTATTATTATTATTATTATTATTATTATTATTATTATTATTATTATTATTATTATTATTATTATTATTATTATTATTATTATTATTATTATTATTATTATTATTATTATTATTATTATTATTATTATTATTATTATTATTATTATTATTATTATTATTATTATTATTATTATTATTATTATTATTATTATTGTGGTTATTATTATTATATTATTCTTATTCTTATTGTTATTATTATTATTATTATTATTGTTGTTATTATAATTATTATTATTATTATTATTATTATTATTATTATTATTATTATTATTATTATTATTATTATTATTATTATTATTATTATTGTTATTATTATTATTATTATTATTATTATTATTATTATTATTATTATTATTATTATTATTATTATTATTATTATTATTATTATTATTATTATTATTATTATTATTATCATTATTATTATTATTATTATTATTATTATTATTATTATTATTATTATTATTATTATTATTATTATTATTATTATTATTATTATTATTATTATTATTATTATTATTATCATTATTATTATTATCATTACTATTATTATTACTATCTGAGTGGCTAATGGTACGTAATGCTTTTTTACAAAGTTGAAGTGTTCATTCGTCTTGGGACTGGCAGGACATAAAAGTGTGACAGCGACAGCATCGCTGCCATGTGGTAGGTACCTCCCAAGCCCCATAGTGATTTAGATTTAATTTGATTTACCCACATCCATAACTAAGGTCATCTCGGAATTTTTCGTAGGATTTTTTAAGGTTTCCGGCGTGCCCTGAAAACAGTCAATGGATCTTTCACGCACATAGCGTTTTGATCTGCACACGGGGCCTCCTTTTCATCGTTCGTCTCTCTCCGATGAAAACCCGAAAAAAACTGTTCAACTTGCCGAGGCTTGAACCCCTTATCTGTTGTTTGAAAGACCGACACCTTGTCTCGAAACAACAAAGTCTCCTTCATTGTTATGTGTTTGTCACTGTCTATTCCACCTATCCGTACACCCTCCATACTATCAGCGTGACGTGTGTATTGATACTGACACTGATACTGGTACTGATATCGATACTGATAAAGGCGGTGTTTCGTGTAGAAACGAGGTGTGGTTTACTGGTAATCAAATAGGTCAAATAATGCAAACACGAAATAAAATTGAAACATGTATTAAGTTTATTGTATTGACACAAGTACTAAAAGTTGTCGATTTATTTTCTTTATTTATCTGCTTCTTAAAAGTTATATCTTCATTAATTTAGTACTATCTGAAGATTTCTTTTTCTTATGTGAATTATATCTTCATTAATTTAGTACTATCTAAAGATTTCTTTGTTTTTATGTGAATATGTATATATATATATATATATATATATATATATATATATATATATATATATATATATATATATATATATATATATATATATATATATATATATATATATATATATATATTTATATATATGATACATTTACTGGTTTGAGCTTCCACATACCTACATTCATTTTCTTCATTTTTGAGGATGCCTTTGCGACTGAATCCATAAACATGATAAACAAAAGAGGACTTAGGATACAACCCTGTCTTACTCCTGCATCTACATCAAATTTTGCAGATATGTTTCCAGCTACTCTCATTGCACTTGTTGGTTTATTGTAAAAACGTTTAATGACCTCTATTAGATTTTAATCTACATTGTGTTCTTTTAACGGATGCCGTAGTTCGTCCCTCCTCACAGTGTCAAATTCCTTTTTTATGTCAATTAAACACAGGTGCAAGTCAATGTTTCCTCCAAGAAATGTTTATATTATTTGTCTAATTGTAAATACGTGGTCTTGTACACTTCTTCCTGGTCTAAATCTACTCTGATATTCTTCAATCCGATTCTCTACTTTTTCCTTAGTCTCATTTCCAATATCTTGACATATACTTTTCCTGGTACGCTAAGTAGTGATATTTCTGTATAGTTTGAGCATTCCATAGTTGACCCTTTCTTGTGTATTGATACTACCGTTCCCTTATTCCAATTGTCTGCCTCCTGTTTGGAATTCCATGCTTGTTGGCATATTGCATGCAATAGTTTGTCTGCTTCTCTCTCTTGGTTTTTAATCATTTCTGGGTAAACTTGATCTGCTCCTGAGGCTTTTCCTAATTTCACTTTTCTTATAGCTGTTTGGATTTCTTCCATTGAGATATCTACATCTTCTGCTGTCTCCTCTGGATTACTTGTTACCATTACTAATTGATCTTTACTCCTTGTTTCATACGTTCTGGAAGGATTATGTAATTGTTGAAGATGCTTTCTCCATGTTTCCATGATTTCTCCATCTTCATTCATTATTTCTTTTGGCATCCTTAATTTGTCGTATTTGTCATGCTATTCATTGCCCCCCAGAACAGCATTTGGTTCCTTGATAGCTTTCTTAAAGTCTTTATCCAAACTCTTCACATTGTTCCTGTTTTGCTTTCCTCGCTTCCTTTTGGCGATAGTTCTTTTATTCACGTAATCTATCCTATCCTCTAGTCTCTTTGTTTGCAAGTATTTCTTCCAGGCATCCTTCTTTTCTTTGATCTTAGTCTTGACATTCTCATTCCATCATGCTGTTCTTTTCATATCTCCTTTTAATTTGTTTCATACCCCAGACCTCTTCAGTACAACTAAGGAGTGCTTATTTATACATTTGCCTCTTTTCTTCTATTGTGCTATCTTTCAGATCCATCTGCCTTTCACTGATGAATCTTTTCATCCTGGATTGGTATATCTGTTTTACTATTGGTTTATTTTGTTCCTCTATTTTGAGGTTAGTAACTTTCTTCTCTTCCCTTTTCTGTTTGTTTTCTTCAGTCAGTAATCTCATTTGGCAATCACTAGATGATGATCACTAAATATTTCTGCTCCTCTGTTTACTCTGCATCCAATTTACTGTAAACAAGGGAACTGCTAACTATTTTGTAGTCTATCATTGACTTTTCACACCTGTCTTCATTTACTCTTGTATATATGTGGATATCTTTATGAGGTAAGAAGGTGTTGGCTATTTTCATGTTATTCTTTCTATTGCTTTAATATTACATGTTCCAAAAATCACGGTCCGTGTTCGTTTCCATGTTCGTCGTTGAAAGGTCAAGACGGGTATATTGTATTTACTTCTCTGAATCGCTTTGGTTTTGATAAGCAGGATTAGCCCACTGTAACTCAGGTAGATGGTGGGGCTGCCACATTGAGGCGCCCTACCAGGCCTTGTTATTTTCTGTCAGGGTAAATTCCATTGGCCTTTGGTCACCTAAGACCAGCCTGCAAGGCAGCAAGTTATTATTTTCTTTCAAGATTAACTTCCTTAGCCTTGGGTTAACCAAAACCGGCCTGCAAGGCAGCAGGTTGGGGTGTAACTTGCTTGTATAATATAGTTGGTCGTTCTTTGTTTGCCAATGGCTCTGTTGCCAGGCCACTAAGAGAATAACCATAGTTTGCATGTAGGTTTAAAATGATCCCAAGATCGTTTTAATTCAAAGAATTCTTCTTCCCAGAAGTGACAATTAATTATTGAAAAATTTCATTGTTTACCCGTCTTTGAATCTTTGAGTAGAATTTACATCCACTTAGGTCGCCATTTTGAATAGGTTATAATCTAAAGGTTTGAATGGAATCGTTCACGTCTACCTGCGTAACCTCAGTATCGAATACTAATAGGATCTAATAATCGTACTTGATATCACCCGGTTGAAAGATACTTGTCCGAGATAGTATTTTTCTATTCACATGGTTGTGTTTTCATTTCCGAATCTACAAATGTCTGGACAGAGCTTAGGTTACTGATGCTCGAATATCTATCAACAGAGTTTAGGTTACTGATACTCGAATATATATCAACAGAGCTTGCTCGAATATATATCAACAGAGCTTAGGTTACTTGAATATTTATCAACGGAGCTAGGTTACTGATACAAATATCAACAGAGCTAGGTAAAAATATATATCAACAGAGCTTACTCATGCCTCTTCGTGCTTGAATATTTTTCATCAAATGTAGCCTCAATAAAAATATAAACAAATAAAAATTAAATAGTTTTAAATCGTTTATTTTATGTTTCTACTTGAAAATTTTTTTTTACTCTTAC
>JAXRKP010001054.1:146784-166784 GCA_037039925.1 Doris montereyensis | reverse complement strand
TCTCTACTGTCTGTACTATTATACTCTCTCTCTCTATCTCTCTGCATATGAGGACAAGTGAATTACGTGCCTACGCTTGGGTACAAATTAGAAATGTCGACCTGCAAGATAAGTCCATTTATCAGTTCAAACCAGTCCTATTAAGCACAGAGTCGTCAGGGCATTTTTGATGCCTCTGTCCATTTGGGAAGAAGACCAGCATTTCAAAAGAATTGTTATTCCAGGATTGAGGTCGGGGAATTGGGGTTGTGAGAATTTTTGTTTTCGTTGTTGATGACAAACTGGTTCAAGCCCTCGGCTGGTAGAGGTGTACTTTTCACAACGTTGTATCTTTGGAAAGGCACTTCATTCTGCTTTGTATGTGACTTAGGTGTAAATGAGTGCCTAGCTATAGGTAGAGAAAGTTCTTCTCAAAGTTACTAGTACTACATAACTTGACCTCTTCCAAAGATATTGCTCACGACTTAGTAATACAACAACATGACCTCTTCCAAACACATTACTGACACGTTACGTCAGTACTACAACCTGGCCTCTTCCAAACATATTACTCATCACGTTACTAGTACTACAACCTGACCTCTTTCAAACACATTGCCCAACGTTACTAGTACTATAACATGACCTCTTCCAAACACATTACTCACACGTTACTAGTACTACAATATGACCTCTTCAAACACATTGCTCACATTTTACTTGTAGTACAACATGTTTTTTCTTCCCAACACATTGCTCACACGTTACTAGTTCTACAACCTGACCTCTTCCAAACACACTACTCACACATTACTAACATTACAACATGACCTCTTTCAAACACACTACTCATGCATTACTAGCATTACAACCTGACCTCTTTCAAACACATTTATTCACACATTACTAGCATTACAACATGCCCTCTTCCAAACACACTTATCAATCACACATTACTATTTTAAGATATGGAGAAGAAAAAACACACTTATCACACATTACTAGCATTGCAACAAGACGAAACACACGAAAAGACTTTTTAGTTTTCATTCGTTCTGTTGAAACTTTCTTTCTATTGTCGCTTCTCTTGTCTTTCCGTGCTCATCCGAATGTGCCAACGTTTTTACGGAAATACTTCAAGCCAGTGTTGAGCTACCTGGAAGGCATGTGGGTGCAAGCGTCTTGCGATGAGCTGGATGAACCTTTTGAAAGTGACCGCCATCACTGAATGCTTATCTAACCTGTACAACCTTCAGGTAAGACAGACAGAAAAAGTAACGGCAATGTCATTAAGCACTCCTGGTTAATTGGTTTGGGAAATGTTGCTTTGTGTATTAGAACTAACAATGAAACCTCAACACAACAAAGGAAGAGTTTTTTTACACACACACACACGCATAACACATACACACACCTACAACACACCTATACACACACTTACACGCACACCTACACACATGCACACCTACACACACACACTTACATACACACATCCACACCTACACTTACATACACATCACACCTACACACACTATTACATACACACATCCACACCTACACACACTTACATACACACATCCACACCTACACACACACACACGCGCACAAATCCAACCTCAACAACAAAAAAATGCATTTGGTCAGAAAGTAGACCGATCACCTAGTCCAAGTTTTTCATATCTGCGGAGAACAGGACGGAGAGCAGAGCAGAGATTAGGTCTGACTATTATATTAACATTGGTATCTAAGGTAATTTTGGGTTTAGCGGCGTAAAAAAGTGGGTGGAATTGTACTCGATGTCAATATCGGCTTAGATATACATTTAGGGTGCAACGGAGAAATGATCCACAACCCCATACCATGAACCTCATCCCCACCCCAAACCCACCCGTCCTACTATGATGTGTGGTGTGGCGTTCAAGGTAAGGCATTGTAGATACCTATCTTCATTCTCACCTCTAAATGCCGATGACGACATCAGTACAAATTGGACCTACTTTCTTTTAAAGCCGTTAAAGGTAAAATAACCTCTATATATGTAAAGGCATTAGAGGAAAGGGTGATAAACTGGAAACTAGGGTGGAATATCAAGTATTCGAATGTGTTTGTACCTGATTAAGGATGTATTTTGGATAACTAGCAGGAAGATCAAGTATTTGAAAGTGATTTTACCTGATTAACGATGCTGTTGGATAACTAGCAGGAATATCAAGTATTTGAATGGCTTTGTACCTGATTAAGGAAAGACTTTGGATAACTAAAGATTGTATTTGAATGCCTTTTCCCCTTATTAGTTGTATTTTGTCCAACTAGCAGGAAGATCAAGTATTTGAAGTGTCTCTAACAAATAAGGATGTATTTTGGAGAAGAAGAAGGAATATCATAACATTTGAATGTGTTTGTAGAAGATTAAGGATGTATTTTGGATAACTAGAAGGAATATCAAGTATTTGAATGTGTTTGTACTGATTAAGGATGTATTTTGGATAACTAGCAGGAATATCAAGTATTTGAATGTGTCTGTACCTGATTAAGGATGTATCTTGAATAACTAGGAGGAATATCAAGTATTTGAATGTGTTTGTACCTGATTAAGGATGTATTTTGGAGACTAACAGGAAGATCAGGTATTTGAAAGTGTCTCTACCTGATTAAGGATGTATTTTGGAGACTAGCAGGAAGATCAAGAAGGAGAATGTGTTTGTACTTGATTAAGGATTTTTCAAGAACAACATCAAGAACTCGATGTTACCCAAACATCCACTACTAAGGTGAAACAAAGAATTGTGGTGGGAGTTTTAATTCTGCAAACAAACTGCAAACAACAACCAGCAACGAGATCTTTAACGTGGACACAAAGTTTGTTGTCTACACACTGGTCTTACATTCTGCCTTTCATCTGACCTATGGGACTAGGTGTCGTCCACCTGCAGTACCTGTAACAGAGGAAGGTTTTGGAAATTTGAACCTACCGTGAAGGGCTTCGGGGAACGACGAGTTTGGTTGAGGCAGTGCAGATACCTTGCTTCTGAGGTCTAAAGTATCGAGTCCTCGGAGGGCAGAAAAAACATATTTAACATTCATCTGTTACTAAACAAACATGAAAGTACGCTGAAAAAACATATTTAACATTCATCTGTTACTATATGAACATGAAAGTACGCTGAAGAAAAAACATATTTAACACTCATCTGTTACTACATGAACATGAAAGTACGCTGAAGAAAAAGACTGACGTGATTTGTCCACTCCTTTATTCCTGTGGGGCTCCGTGTATCCTGCTAGAGCATCACAGTGCAGCCTTTACTAGTTCAAGAGACTCGGTAGTCCAGAGAGCAAGGTGTCGGTATCTCAATCAAAGGTAGTGGCTTCCGAGCCCCGCCGACGGTTGAAACATTATTTCGAGTTCTTTCGAGCAAGTTCTACACTCCCACAGACCCTCTGGTCCAGGTGGGTGCATCGATACCTAGCCCCATCGGAAACGGACGATAAAAGGAGGTCCCGTGTGTAGATCACACTCTCCTGTGCGTTAAAGATCCCTTGGCTGTTTACAGGGCAGCCTGGGAATTTGTTTTTAAAAGTCTACCATAAACCCCGAGATCACCTCAATTGTGGATGTGGATAAATCAAATCAAACAAGCAAACAAACAAACACGTTACTAACATACTGCCCTTTTGTTATAATATTATGTGAAGTTCGATACAGATATAATTCTATCATGACTTTCATTCTTGTCTTTGATGCTTATAAATCCAAAAGATAGATAATATGATTCATGGCCTTAGTTCTAAAACTGAATATACATACAAAAAGTAAATTTAGCATAATTATACATAAAATATAAGATTAGAATAACTATACAATAAATAAATAGGACTTCCGGTTTGGTTACCGAGCAGGACAGAGGGGGTGTAACGAGCTCTCGCCTTTTTTGGCTTAATTTCCAGTTTTTGTGTGGAAATACGACATCGCAATGCCAGTTACCGGATTACCAACGATGCTGGAATGTTTCATCAACAAGATTTTAGAAGAATCTCAACTCGTTTGGAAATCAACAACGCACCACCCTCGTCCTTCGTTTTGATGCCATGAATGACACGTGTGTGTGTCAACGATTCATCATTCGACCCCTACCCGGCTTTCGACGGAAGTCACCTAGCCAATTACAGCGTGACAACCTCAGACTGCAAAATCATCGCATATCATTGTCAAGAAAAAAAAACCCATCTGAAAATATCATTTTGGCTGTAAAGAAAGAAAATATCTGCCAGCACAGGAAAGACGATCAACTCAGGGTTACTACACACTCAAGATAGCGCTATCTTTTCACACAGCGTGCTAGATGTATCACCAGCCACCGATAGCTCAACTAAAAAACAGTTGAAAAAGGATTTATTGGATCAGGATGTGTGCAACACGACAAAGAAAGTCAACCCATCACTAGGGACCAAAACCTTTTTAAAACAATCAAATACGGAGACATCGAAGAAAAACGTTGAACCAAAGCCTAGGACTAACACACATAAACAAGCCAAGGCCACAAAGCTATCAAACAGCTTAGCCGACATAAAGAATCACAACAACAACACAACAGAGCAAGAAAGTACAGAAAGCGACACCGACATCCGACGATGAGGGCACACACAGCGAGAGGCAACACACATCAGACATTGAAAGCCTTGAGGAAAACACAAGCTCACGAGATGTTAACTCTACTCACTCCATAGAAGATCAACAACACAGAAGTAATCACGGAGCCATAGTGACAAGATTGAGCGATTTGATAGCAGTAAAATACACATGCAGATATCCAAAATCAAGAAAGACACAGGACATCGCGTCACACAGCCTGAACGCAACAACAGCCACACGAAACTTGTATTAGATCTCTATGAAAGATCACACTCCATTCTTGCGAAACAGAGGATTCTATAATTGAATATTGTGTGAAAAACAGAAATATACTGAATTTCATCATAAAAAGCAATGATGATAACAGCTCCTTTGCAAACATGCGTCTACGATACCTGCGAACTTGGCGAGATGAGAAACATTAAATTTTATTGAAATGGAGTATTATGTTGACGTACAGAATATCCTGATATTTCTGTCCCACCTTAAACGCCTGATTATCGAGACCATGCATCTTGTTTGAAAATAACTCCAGATTTACAAGAGACAAAATACTATCACTTTTAAATGTCAAGTTCTGGATCCTATAACTTGTCTATGTCAAATTCCATTCTTCCTTTTGTGTAATAATGTCATTAGAATTATATATCTATAAACGATCTTATCGGTATTGTCCATGCATCAGTTCAAAACATGCACTATTAGAGAACTGTCAGAACACAAGACCTCCCATTTGTATTCTTATTCCTAAGTAAAGTGTTATAAATTGGATATAAACACAATAATAAAGATTACAAAAAACCTGCATCATAATAAAAAAATAATAATAAATAAATTAAAAAAATATTTTAAAAAATAAAATAAAATTTAAAAACACCAAAACAAAACAAAAAACTACAACTATACAATAAATAAGTGCAACGTTCAGCTAAAGTGACAGGATGAACATGCTCTGTTTTTATTTTGTTATCCTGGCGATTTCAATACTTGGTGTAGATTATTAACCGTACCTTATATCTGTTATTTTCACAATGTAGATTATTATCCGTACCGTATCTCTGGTGTTTTCACAATGTTGATTATTAACCGTACAGTATCTTTGGTGCTTTCACAATATAGATATTTAACCTTACCATATCTTTTGTGTTTCCACAATATAGATATTTAACCTTACCATATCTGTGGTGTTTTCACAATATAGATATTTAACCTGGCCATATCTTTTGTATTTTCACAATATAGATGTTTAACCTTACCATAACTTTGGTGTTTTCACAATATAGATATTTAACCTTACCATAACTTTGGTGTTTTCACAACGTACAGGAGAAAATCCGGTACACGTCCTACAGGTGCTAAAGACATCAACGAGAACTTGGCTTTCCTTCCCGACCATCCTGAACGTAGACCGTGAGACGGGGACCCCAGCTACTCTCAGTGGACTTATAGGTCGGTGACTATTAATTGTATATACATTGCCTGATTAGAGGATAATACCAGACAGACGTGTCTATGTCAAAGGAATGTCTATGGAGTGACGTCTTGATGCAAAAGCAATACGCATTTCCTGATTGACGTCAGGATGTGAACGTTGATTTACGTCAGGGAGTGAAAGTTGGTTTATGTCAGGGTGTGAAAGTTGATTTATGTCAGGGTGTGAAAGTTGATGTATGTCAGGGTGTGAAAGTTGATTTATGTCAGGGTGTGAATGTTGATTTATGTCAGGGTGTGAAAGTTGATGTCGTAATGTGTAGGGATATGTAATTACAGTGGAGTTTCAAATCTAGGATGTTAAGTTTCATTAATAGGAACTCATTAATAATGATGATGTTAGCCTATGTGCTGCTAAAGCACCACGAGAATAAGTGAGTAATAATGATAATAATCGTTTTGGTATTCTGTTCAAGAAGGAAATGAAAAAATAAATAGTCAAGCATGATACTATAATATTCTGCTGAACTCTATTTATGTGTTTGACTAAGTGCAAATGTTTATCGATTTCTTAAACCATTGAAAGGTTATCAGATATGATAAATGTACTGGTTGGGTGACAGAAATGTTTGCTTTCGCATCCCAAATTTAAATGTAGACAACTCGTTGATAAGATTATTGAAACAAAGAGGCGAGAAGTTTAATTTCTTTTCCTCAGGTTCTGAGTCATCAATTGGAAAGGACCTTCCTACAAAGTACTTTGTTCAATCTGGAGAACTACACAGACGGTAAGCTAAATTTAGACACAACGCGTGAGAGCAAGTTTTCATGTTCAACGTACAGAAATATTTTTGTTTGTGTATCAATATCAAGAGATGCGGTGGCTCAGTTGGTAAGGCGCCTAACTGTAACACAGATGGACCGAGATCGGTTTGGGTATGGACGTTTCTGGCACTCCTGTCAAATGGGTAGCTGGAACCTAGATCTGTTCAGTCTCAGTCAAATGACTAGCTGGAATCTAGATCTGTTCAGTCTCAGTCAAATGACTAGCTGTAACCTAGATTTATTCAAGTCTCAGTCAAATGGATAGCTGGAACCTAAATCTATTCAGTCACAGTCAAATGGGTAGCTGGGACCTAGATCTATTCAAGTCTCAGTCAAATGGGTAGCTGGGACCTAGATCTATTGAAGTCTCAGTCAAATGGGTAGCTGGAACCTAGATCTATGATCTATTAAGTCTCAGTCAAATGGATAGCTGGAACCTAGATCTGTTCAGTCTCAGTCAAATGGGTAGCTGGGACCTGGATCTGTTCAGTCTCAGTCAAATCGGTAGCTGGAACCTAAATCTATTGAGTCTCAGTCAAATGGGTGGCTGGGACCTAGATCTATTGAGTCTCAGTCAAATGGGTAGCTGTAGCGCCTAGATCTATTCCAATCTCAGTCAAAGGGGTAGCTGAGGACCAGATCTATTGAGTCTCAGTCAAATGGATAGCTGGGACCTAGATCTATTCAGTCTCATTCAAATGGGTAGATGAAACCTAGATCTATTCAGTCTCATTCAAATGGGTGGCACCTAGATCTATTCAGTCTAAGTCCAAATGGGTAGATGAAACCTAGATCTATTTAGTCTTACTCAAATGGTAGACAGAAATCTAAGATCTATTCAGTCTCAGTCAAATGGGTAGATGAAACCTATATTTCTTTAGTCTGAGTCAAATGGGTAGATTAAACCTAGATCTATTCAGTCTTAGTTAAATGAGTAGATGAAACCTAGATCTATTCAGTCTCAGTCAAATGAGTAGATGAAACCTAGATCTATTCAGTCTCAGTCAAATGAGTAGATGAAACCTAGATCTATTCAGTCTCAGTCAAATGAGTAGATGAAACTAGATCTATTCAGTCTTAGTCAAATGGGTAGATGAAACCTAGATCTATTCAGTCTCGGTTAAATGAGTAGATGAAACCTAGATCTATTTAGTTTCAAATTTGTAAGCTAGAACCTAGATCTATTCAAGTCTCAGTTAAATGGGTAGCTAGAACCTAGATCTATTCAAGTCTCAGTTAAATGGGTAGCTATAACCTAGATCTATTGAGTCTCAGTCAAAATGGGTAGCTAGAACCTAGATCTATTCAAGTCTCAGATCTATTTAAGTCTCAAATGGGTAGCTAGAACCTAGATGTATTCAAGTCTCAGTTAAATGGGTAGCTAGAACCTAGATCTATTGAGTCTCAGTCAAATGGGTAGATTAAACCTAGATCTATTTAGTCTCAGTCAAATGGGTAGAACCTAGATCTGTTCAAGTCTCAGTCAAATGGGTAGATGGAACCTAGATCTATTGGTGTCAATCAAATGGGTAATGGAGGTGGACCCTAGATCTATTCAGTCTCAGTCAAATGGATATTGGAACCTAGATCTGTTTAGTCTCAGTCAAATAGATAGCTGGAACCTATATCTATTCAGTCTCTGTCAAATAGATAGCTGGAACCTATATCTGTTCAGTCTCAGTCAAATGGGTAGATGGAACCTAGATCTATTCAGTCTCAGTCAAATGGGTAGCTAGAACCTAGATCTATTCAGTCTCAGTCAAATGGGTAGCTGGAACCTATATCTATTCAGTCTCAGTCAAATGGGTAGCTAGAACCTAGATCTATTTAGTCTCAGTCAAATGGATAGCTAGAACCTAGATCTATTCAGTCTCAGTCAAATGGGTAGATAGTACCTAGATCTAGCTAGTCTCAGACAAATGGATAGCTAGAACCTAGATCTATTTAGTCTCAGTCAAATGGGTAGCTAGAACCTAATCTATTAAAGTCTCAGTCAAATGGGTAACTAGAACCTAAATCTATTAAAGTCTCAGTCAAATGGGTAGCTAGAACCTAGATCCTATTGAAGTCTCAGTCAAATGGTAGATTAAACCTAGATCTATTTAGTCTCAGTCAAATGGGTAGAACCTAGATCTATTGAAGTCTCAGTCAAATGGGTAGCTAAAACCTAGATCTATTGAAGTCTCAGTCAAATGGGTAGATGGAACCTAGATCTATTCAGTCTCAATCAAATGGGTAACTGGAAGTCTCAGTTGAAATGGGTAACTGGAATTCAGTCTCAGTCAAATGGATAACTGGAACCTAGATCTATTTAGTCTCAGTCAAATAGATAGCTGGAACCTATATCTATTCAGTCTCAGTCAAATAGATAGCTGGAACCTATATCTTCAGTCTCAGTCAAATAGTAGATCCTAGTCAAAGTCTCAGTCAAATGGGTAGTTAGAACCTAGATCATGTCAGTCTCAGTCAAATGGGTAGCTAGAACCTAGATCTATTTAGTCTCAGTCAAATGGGTAGTTAGAACCTAGATCTATTTAGTCTCAGTCAAATGGGTAGCTAGAACCTAGATATATCTGTTCCCTAGATCTCAATCAATGGGTAGCTAGAACCTGATATCTATTTCAGTCTCAGTCAAATGAGCTAGATGTTCAAAAATGGGTAGCCTAGATCTATTTAGTCTCAGTCAAATGGGTAATTAGAACCTAGATCTATTCAAGTCTCAGTTAAATGGGTAGCTAGAACCTAGATCTATTCAAGTCTCAGTTAAATGGGTAGTTAGGAACTAGATCTGTTCAGTCTCAGTCAAATGGGTAGCTAGAACCTAGATCTATTCAGTCTCAGTCAAATGGGTAGCTAAAACCTAGATCTATTCTCAGTCAAATGGTGGCTAGAACCTCTCAGTCTCAGTCAAATGGGTAGCTAGAACCTAGATCTATTCAAGTCTCAGTTAAATGGGTAGCTAGAACCTAGGTCTATTGAGTCTCCAGTCAAATGGGTGGCAGATTAAACCTATGTCTATTCAGTCTCAGTCAAATGGGTAGAACCTAGATCTGTTCAAACCTCAGTCAAATGGGTAGATAGAACCTAGATCTATTCAGTGTCAGTCAAATGGGTAACTGGAACCCTAGATCTATTCAGTCTCAGTCAAAAATGGATGACTGGAACCTAGATCTATTTAGTCTCAGTCAAATGGGTAAGAACCTAGATCGCTCTTGAAGGGGTAGCCTATATCTATTCAAGTCTCAGTCAAATGGGTAGAACCTAGCTGGAACCTATATCTGTTCAGTCTCAGTCAAATGGGTAGTTAGAACCTGGATCTATTCAGTCTCTGATCAAATGGGTAGTTAGAACCTAGATCTATTCAGTCTCAGTCAAATGGGTAGTTAGAACCTAGATCTATTCAGTCTCAGTCAAATGGGTAGATAGAACCTAGATCTATTCAATCTCCAGTCAAATGGGTAATAGAACCTAGATCTATTTGGTCTCAATCAAATGGGTAGCTAGAACCTAGATCTATTTGGTCTCAGTCAAATGGGTACCTAGGGCCTAAATCTATTGAAGTCTCAGTCAAATGGGTAGCTAAAACCTAGATCTATTTAAGTCTCAGTCAAATAGGTAGATTAAAACCTAGATCTATTCCAGTCTCAGTCAAATGGGTAGCTAGAACCTAGATCTGTGAAGTTTCAGTCAAATGTCTCCAGTCAAATGGGTAGTTAGAACCTAGATCTATTCAGTCTCAATCAAATGGGTACTTAGAACTAGATCTATTCAGTCTCAGTCAAATGGTAACTGGAACCTAGATCTATTTAAGTCTCAGTCAAATGGGTAGTTGGAACCTAGATCTATTCAGTCTCAGTCAAATGGATAGCTGGAACCTAGTCTGTTCCAGTCTCAGTCAAATGGGTTAGTTGCAACCTATATCTGTTGAGTCTCAGTCAAATGGGTAGCTAGAACCTAGATCTATTCAAGTCTCAGTCAAATGGATAGCTAGAACCTAGATCTATTCAGTCTCAGTCAAATGGGTAGCTAGAACCTAGATCTATTGAAGTCTCAGTCAAATGGGTAGCTAGAACCTAGATCTATTGAAGTCTCAGTCAAATGGGTAGCTAGAACCTAGATCTATTGAAGTCTCAGTCAAATGGGTAGATTAAACCTAGATCTATTCAGTTTCAGTCAAATGGGTAGATGACCTAGATCTATTCTGTTCAGTCAGTCTCAGTCAAATCAAATGGGTAGCTAGAACCTAGATCTATTCAGTCTCAGTCAAATGGTAGCCTAAAATGGAACCTAGATCTATTCAGTCTCAGTCAAATGAGTAGCTGGAACCTAGATCTATTCAGTCTCAGTCAAATGGGTAGCTGGAACCTAGATCTATTCAGTCTCAGTCAAATGGGTTAGTTAGAACCTGGATATCTGTTCAGTCTCAGTCAAATGGGTAGATAGAACCTAGATCTATTCAGTCTCAGTCAAATGGGTACTAGAACCTAGATCTATTTAGTCTCAGTCAAATGGGTACCTAGAACCTAGATCTATTCAGTCTCAGTCAAATGGGTAGCTAGAACCTGAATCTGTTAGTCTCAGTCAAATGGATAGTTAGAACCTAGTTCTATTTAGTTTCAGTCAAATGGGTAGCTAGTCAATCTATTCAGTCTCAGTCAAATGGGTAGCTAGAACCTAGATCTATTTAGTCTCAATCAAATGGGTAGTTAGAACCTAGATCTATTCAGTCTCAGTCAAATGGGTAGCTAGAACGTAGATCTATTCAGTCTAGTCAAATGGGTAGCTAGAACCTAGATCTGTTCAGTCTCAGTCAAATGGGTAGCTAGAACCTAGATCTATTGAGTCTCAGTCAAATGGGTAGTTAGAACCTAGATCTATTCAGTCTCAGTAAAATGGGTAGATGAACCGATCTATTCAATCTTAGTCAAATGGAAGTAGATGAAACCTAGATCCATTCAAGTCTCAGTCAAATGGGTAGAAAACCTAGATCTGTTCAGTCTCAGTCAAATGGGTACCTAGAACCTAGATCTATTCAGTCTCAGTCAAATGGGTAGCTAGAACCTAGATCTATTTAGTCTCAGTCAAATGAGTAGTTAGAACCTAGATCTATTCCAGTCTCAGTCAAATGGGTAGCTAGAACCTAGATCTATTTAGTCTCAGTCAAATGGGTAGCTAGAACCTAGATCTATTCAGTCTCAGTCAAATGGGTCGCTAGAACCTAGATCTATTCAGTCTCAGTCAAATGGGTAGCTAGAACCTAGATCTATTCAAGTCTCAGTCAAATGGGTAGTTAGAACCTAGATCTATTTAGTCTCAGTCAAATGGGTACGTTAGAACCTAGATCTATTCAGTCTCAGTCAAATGGGTGGCTAGAACCTAGATCTATTTAGTCTCAGTCAAATGGGTAGTTAAACCTAGATCTATTTAGGTCTCAGTCAAATGGGTACCTGAACCTAGATCTATTCAGTCTCAGTCAAATGGGTAGCTTAGAACCTAGATCTATTCTCAGTCAAATGGTTTCAGTCAAGTCTCAGTCAAATGGGTAGAACCTAGATCTATTCAAGTCTCAGTCAAATGGGTAGCTAGAACCTAGATCTATTTAGTCTCAGTCAAATGGGTCTAGAACCTAGATCTATTCCAGTCTCAGTCAAATGGGTACCTAGAACCTAGATCTATTGAAGTCTCAGTCAAATGGGTAGTTAGAACCTGGATCTATTCAGTCTCAGTCAAATAGATGGTGAGAACCTAGATCTATTTAGTCTCAGTCAAATGGGTAGTTAGAACCTAGATCTATTCAGTCTCAGTCAAATGGAGTAGTTCAGAACCTAGATCTATTCAATCTCAGTCAAAATGGGTAGTTAGAACCTAGATCTATTCAGTCTCACTCAAATGGGTAGTTAGAACCTAGATCTATTCAGTCTCAGTAAAATGGTCTCAGTCCAAATGGGTACCTAGAACCTAGATCTATTGAAGTCTCAGTCAAATGGGTGGCTAGAACCTAGATAGATCTTTCAGTCTCAGTCAAATGGGTAGTTAAAACCTAGATCTATTCAGTCTCAGTCAAATGGGTAGTTAGAACCTGATCTATTCAAGTTTCAGTCAAATGGGTAATTAGAACCTATATCTATTGAAGTCTCAGTCAAATGGGTAGTTAGAACCTAGATCTATTGAAGTCTCAGTCAAATGGGTCGTTAGAACCTAGATCTATTTAGTCTCAGTCAAATGGGTAGCTAGAACCTAAATCTGTTTAAGTCTCAGTCAAATGGGTAGTTAGAACTGGATCTGTTAGTCTCAGTCAAATGGGTGCTAGACCTAGATCTATGAAGTCTCAGTCAAATGGGTAGTTAGAACCTAGATCTATTTAGTCTCAGTCAAATGGGTACTTAGAACCTAGTCTATTCAAGTCTCATTCAAATTGATGGCTAGAACCTAGATCTATTGAAGTCTCAGTCAAATGGTGTTAAAAGATCTATTGAAGTCTCAGGCAAATGGGTAGTTAGAACCAAGATCTATTGAAGTCTCAGTCAAATGGGTAGTTAGAACCTAGATCTATTGGTCTCAGTCAAATGAGTAGCTAGAACCTAGATCTATTCAAGTCTCAGTCAAATGGGTGGTTAGAACCTAGATCTGGCCAAGTCTCAGTCAAATGGGTAGCTAGAACCTAGATCTATTCAGTCTCAGTAAAATGGACAGATGAAACCTATATCTATTCAATCTTAGTCAAATGGTAGATGGAAACCTAGATCTACTCAAGTCTCAGTCAAATGGGTAGCTAGAACCTAGATCTATTCAGTCTCAGTCAAATAGGTAGATGAAGCTAGAAATGGAAATGGGTGGATGAAACCTAGATCTATTCAGTCTCAGTCAAATGTGTCCTAGTCAAATGATCTTAGTCAAATGGGTAGATGACTAGATCTATTCAGTTTCAGTCAAATGGGTAGCTAGAACCTAGATCTATTCGAGTCTCAGTCAAATAGGTAGCTAGAATGAGGTAGATTGAAAACCTATATCTATTCAAGTCTCAGTCAAATGGGTAGCTGAAACCTAGATTTATTCAGTCTCAGTCAAATGGGTAGATAGTACCTAGATCTGTTAGTCTCAGTCAAATGGGTACCTAGAACCTAGATCTATTCAGGTTCAATCAAATGGGTAGTTAGAACCAAGATCTATTCAGTCTCAGTCAAATGGTAGCTAGAACCTAAATCTATTTAGTTTCAGTCAAATGGATGAATTAGAACCTAGATCTATTTGGTTTCAAGTCAAATGGGTAGTTAGAACCTAGATCTATTTAAGTCTCCAGTCAAATGGGTAGCTAGAACCTAGATCTATTGAAGTCTCCAGTCAAATGGGTACCTAGGAACCTAGATCTATTGAAGTCTCAGTCAAATGGGTAGCTGGAAGCAGCCTATTTCAAATGGGTAGTTAGAACCTAGATCTATTCAGGTCTCAGTCAAATGGGTAGCTAGAACCTAGATCTATTTAGTCTCAGTCAAATGGGTACCTAGAACCTAGATCTATTCAAGTCTCAGTCAAATGGTGTAGTACAACCTAGATCTATTCAATCTCAGTCAAATGAGTAGTTAGAACCTAGATCTATTCAAGTCTCAGTCAAATGGGTAAGCTAGAACCTAGATCTATTCAGTCTCAGTCAAATGGGTAGATGAAACCTAGATCTATCAGTCTTAGTCAAATGGGTAGCTAGAAACCTAGATCTATTTAGTTTTCAGTCAAATGAGTAGATTAAAACCTAGAATCCTATTCAGTCTTAGTCAAATGGGTAGTTAGAACCTGATCTATTTAGTTTCAGTCAAATGGTGGTTAGAACCTAGATCTATTCAAGCCTCAGTCAAATGGGTAATTAGAAACCTCTATCTGTTCAAGTCTCAGTCAAACGGGTAGTTAGAACCTAGATCTATTCAGTTTCAGTCAAATGGGTTGTTGGAATCTGGATCTATTTAGTCTCAGTCAAATGGGTGGTTAGAACCTAAATCTATTCAGTCTCAGTCAAATGGGTAGTTAGAACCTAGATCTATTTAGTCTCAGTCAAATGGGTAGTTAGAACCTAGATCTATTTAGTCTCAGTCAAATGGGTTGTTAGAACCTAGATCTATTCAGTCTCAGTCAAATGGGTAGTTAGAACCTAGATCTATTTAGTCTCAGTCAAATGGGTAGTTAGAACCTAGATCTATTTAGTCTCAGCCAAATGGGTACCTAGAACCTAGATCTATTGAAGTCTCAGTCAAATGGGTAGCTAGAACCTAGATCTATTTAGTCTCAGTCAAATGGGTAGTTAGAACCTAGATCTATTCAGTCTCAGTCAAATGGGTAGCTAGAACCTAGATCTATTGAAGTCTCAGTCAAATGGGTAGTTAGAACCTAGATCTATTGAAGTCTCAGTAAATGGGGTAGTTAGAACCTAGATCTATTGAAGTCTCAGTTTAGATCTATTGAAGTCTCAGTCAAATGGGTAGTTAGAACCTAGATCTATTCAAGTCTCAGTCAAATGGGTAGCTAGAACCTAGATCTATTGAAGTCTCAGTCAAATGGGTAGTTAGAACCTAGATCTATTCAAGTCTCAGTCAAATGGGTAGTTAGAACCTAGATCTATTTGAAGTCTCAGTCAAATGGGTAGCTAGAACCTAGATCTATTGAAGTCTCAGTCAAATGGGTAGCTAGAACCTAGATCTGTTCAGTCTCAGTCAAATGGGTAGAAACCTATATCTATTCAATCTTAGTCAAATAGATCTATTCAAGTCTCAGTCAAATGAGTAGATGAAACCTAGAACCTCAGATCCTGATCTATTCAGTCTTAGTCAATGTCAAGATCTATTCAGTTTCGGTCAAATGGGTAGTTAGAACCTAGATCTATTTAGTCTCAGTCAAATAGATAGCTGAACCTATATCTATCAGTCAAATAGATAGTTGAACCTATATCTCATCTGGGGTATCTCAGTCAAATAGATAGCTGCAACCTAGTCTGTCCAGTCAAATGGGTAGATAGAACCTAGATCTGTTTAGTCTCAGTCAAATGGTAGTTAGAACCTAGATCTATTTAGTCTCAGTCAAATGGGTAGCTAGAACCCTAGATCTATTCAGTCTCAGTCGAATGGGTAGTTAGAACCTAGATCTATTCAGTCTCAGTCAAATGGGTAGCTAAGACCTAGATCTATTCTAGTTTCAGTCAAATGGGTAGCTAGAACCTAGATCTATTCAGTCTCAGTCAAATGGGTAGTTAGAACCTAGATCTATTTAGTCTCAGTCAAATGGGTAGTTAGAACCTAGATCTATTCAAGCCTGAGTCAAATGGGTAATTAGAACCTCTATCTGTTCAGTCTCAGTCAAACGGGTAGTTAGAACCTAGATCTATTTAGTCTCAGTCAAATGGGTAGATTAGAACCTAGATCTATTTAGTCTCAGTCAAATGGGTAGTTAGAACCTAGATCTATTCAAGTCTCATTCAAATGGGTAGCTAGAACCTAGATCTATTGAAGTCTCAGTCAAATGGGTAGCTAGAACCTAGATCTATTGAAGTCTCAGTCAAATGGGTAGTTAGAACCTAGATCTATTCCAAGTCTCATTTAAATGGGTAGTCCTAGATCTATTGAAGTCTCAGTCAAATGGGTAGCTAGAACCTAGATCTATTCAAGTCTCAGTCAAATGGGTAGTTATTAGAACCTAGATCTATTGAAGTCTCAGTCAAATGGGTAGTTAGAACCTAGATCTATTCAAGTCTCAGTCAAATGGGTATGGAACCTAGATCTATTCAAGTCTCAGTCAAATGGGTAGCAAACCTAGATCTATTGAAGTCTCAGTCAAATGAAGAACCTAGATCTATTCAAGTCTCAGTAAAATGGGTAGATGAAACCTAGATCTATTCAATCTCAGTCAAATGAGTAGATGAAACCTAGATCTATTCAATCTTAGTCAAATGAGTAGATGAAACCTAGATCTATTCAGTCTCAGTCAAATGGGTAGATGAAACCTAGATCTATTCAGCCTCAGTCAAATGGGTAGATGAAACCTAGATCTATTCAGTCTCAGTCAAATGAGTAGATGAAACCTAGATCTATTCAGTCTTAGTCAAATGGGTAGATGAAACATAGATCTATTCAGTTTCGGTCAAATGGGTAGCTAGAACCTAGATCTATTCAAGTCTCAGTCAAATAGGTAGCTAGAAATGGGTAGATTAAACCTAGATCTATTCAAGTGTCAGTCAAATGGGTAGATGAAACCTAGATCTATTCAGTCTCAGTCAAATGAGTAACTGAACCTATATCTATTGAGTCTCAGTCAAATGGGTAGATGAAACCTAGTCTATTCAGTTTCAGTCAAATGGGTAGCTAGAACCTAGATCTATTGAAGTCTCAGTCAAATGGGTAGCTAGAACCTAGATCTATTTAGTCTCAGTCAAATGGGTAGCTAGAACCTAGATCTATTTAGTCTCAGTCAAATGGGTAGCTAGAACCTAGATCTATTCAGTCTCAGTCAAATGGGTAGCTAGAACCTAGATCTATTTAGTTTCAGTCAAATGGATAGCTAGAACCTAGATCTATTTAGTCTCAGTCAAATGGGTAGCTAGAACCTAGATCTATTGAAGTCTCAGTCAAATGGGTAGCTAGAACCTAGATCTATTTAGTTTCAGTCAAATGGGTAGAACCTGGATCTATTTAGTCTCAATCAAATGGATAGCTAAAACCTAGATCTATTTAGTCTCAGTCAAATGGGGTAGGTAGAACCTAGATCTATTGAAGTCTCAGTCAAATGGGTAGCTAGAACCTAGATCTATTCAGTCTCAGTCAAATGGGTAGCTAGAACCTAGATCTATTCAGTCTCAGTCAAATGGGTAGCTAGAACCTAGATCTATTGATGTTTCAGTCAAATGGGTAGGTGGAAACTAGATCTATTTAAGTCTCAGTCAAATGGATAGCTAGAACCTAGATCTATTGAAGTCTCAGTCAAATGGGTAGGTGGAAACTAGATCTATTGAAGTCTCAGTCAAATGGATAGCTAGAACCTAGATCTATTGAAGTCTCAGTCAAATGGGTAGGACCTAGATCTATTGAAGTCTCAGTCAAATGGGTAGCTACAACTAGATCTATTCAGTCTTAGTCAAATGGGTAGCTAGAACCTAGATCTATTCAAGTCTCAGTCAAATGGGTAGCTAGAACCTAGATCTATTGAAGTCTCAGTCAAATGGGTAGCTAGAACCTAGATCTATTGAAGTCTCAGTCAAATGGGTAGCTAGAACCTAGATCTAGTCAAATTCAGTCTTCAAATGGGTAGGTGGAACAAATCTGGGTCTCAGTCAAATGGTGGCTAGAACCTAGATCTATTGAAGTCTCAGTCAAATGGGTAGCTAGAACCTAGATCTATTTAGTCTCAGTCAAATGGGTAGGTGGAAACTAGATCTATTGAAGTCTCAGTCAAATGGGTAGCTAGAACCTAGATCTGTTGAAGTCTCAGTCAAATGGGTAGGTGGAACCTAGATCTATTGAAGTCTCAGTCAAATGGGTAGCTAGAACCTAGATCTATTGAAGTCTCAGTCAAATGGGTAGGTGGAAACTAGATCTATTGAAGTCTCAGTCAAATGGGTAAGCTAGAACATAGCTCTGTTAAGTCTCAGTCAAATGGGTAGGTGGGAAACTAGATCTATTGAAGTCTCAGTCAAAGGGGTAGATCAAGCTAGATCTATTCAAGTCTCATTCAAATGGAAGCTGGAACATAGCTCTATTGAAGTCTCATTGAAGGTAAAGAAGCTGTGAAAGCGATAGCCAACTATCACATTTTGCCGATAGCCTAGAAAAAAACATCAGGCTATAAAACACAAGGACTCTACCTGTTGACAAAACACCAGGACTCTATAAATAGAAAAGGACTGTACTGTGATTGTTAGTGGCGTCGGTGCCAATGGTTACCTTGCCGGACATCGGATCATGAGGTCCTGGGTTTGAATACTAGCAAAGCTAGGTCCGACGTTGTGTTCCTTGGAAAGACTTCTAACATGCATTTCTTCCACTTATTTTTATTTAGGGGTGCTCTGTTTTGTTTATTGCTTATGCTTGTCTATGTTGTTATTAAGCGATACGTTTATACAATTATTGTTAATTATGATTTATTTCGCATTATTTTTGTTCTCGATAATCTGTTCTTTTAACTATCTCCTACCATGTATGTTCTTTTGTCTTTTTCATTTAATACGTCTTGTCTACATCAACAACTTTTCATTTAATACATCTTGTCTACATCAACAACTTTTCATTTAACACGTCTTGTCTACAAGAACAAATTTTCATTTAACAGGTATTGTCTACATCAACAACTTTTCATTTAATACGTCTTGTCTACACCAACAACTTTACATTTAACACGTCTTGTCTACACCAACAACTTTTCATTTAACTGCGATCTTGTCTACACCAACAACTTTTCATTTAATTCTTGTCTACATCAACAACTTTTCATTTAACACGTCTTGTCTACACCAACAACTTTTCATTTAACACGTCTTGTCTACACCAACAACTTTTCATTTAATACGTCTTGTCTACATCAACAACTTTTCATTTAATACGTCTTGTCTACACCAACAACTTTTCATTTAATACGTCTTCTACATCAACAACTTTTCATTTAATACGTCTTGTCTACATCAACAACTTTTTATTTAATACGTCTTGTCTACATCAACAACTTTTCATTTAACACGTCTTGTCTACATCAATAACTTTTTCATTTAATACGTCTTGTCTACATCAACAACTTTTCATTTAACACGTCTTGTCTACACCAACAACTTTTCATTTAACACGTCTTGTCTACACCAACAACTTTTCATTTAACACGTCTTGTCTACACCAACAACTTTTCATTTAATACGTCTTGTCTACATCAACAACTTTTCATTTAATACGTCTTGTCTACACCAACAACTTTTCATTTAACACGTCTTGTCTACATCAACAACTTTCATTTAATACGCCTTGTCTTACACCAACAACTTTTTGGCCTTAAATACGTCTTGTCTACATCAACAACTTTTCATTTAACACGTCTTGTCTACATCAATAACTTTTCATTTAATACGTCTTGTCTACATCAACAACTTTTCATTTAACACGTCTTGTCTACACCA
>JAXRKP010001054.1:136784-141784 GCA_037039925.1 Doris montereyensis | reverse complement strand
TAACAAACTTGTTTATCACAACACATTACAGGAGTGATAGTGAAATCGATTCGAATACCTCAACGATAAGATTAATATTGTATGTCCACCTACATTTAGATACATGTATTTTTTCTATGTTATATGAGATAGAATGTCTGAATGGGAATTTTATTTGTAATGTGAAAGTCCTACTGTCTCGGGCTGAGTGAACTTTTCCATTATTCAATTCCTCTCACTCACTCCCCTTTATGTACATATTCTAGTTGTGTTTTACCTGTCAAGATAACCATTTGTTCACAGCTGTCCAACCTGTATCATGTGAACAATTTGTCAATTTTCGTATCTGAGATCAATAAAATTATCTTATCTTATCTAACTTGATCTTATCTTATCTTCGTCGATGCCTTTGTTTTCAAACCATATGTCTGTCTGTCTCTGTGTGTCTCTCAGTTTGAGTCTGAACTGTTCCGTACTCTCTCTGTTGTGTATCTGTATCTATCTGATTCTTTCTCTGTGTCTGTCTGAACTTGTCTTCTCTCTTTCTCTGATTCTCCCTTCTTCTTGCTCTCCCTCTCTTTCTTTCTCTCTCTCTCTCCAGTCTTGCCTTCTTTCATTTGCTAGGTTCTCAAGAATATCTTCTTGCCTTCCTCTCTTTTATAGATTCTCCTTCTTCTTGCCTTCCTCTCTTTTGTGGATTCTCCCTCTTCTTGTATTCCTCTCTCCAGGCTATTCCCCCATCTTCTGAAACTCTCTTTTGACGGTCTGTAATATCTGATGATAATGATCTCTGATAATGACTGTCTCTCAATTGTTCTTGTCTCTCTGTCTCTCTGTCTACTACTCTACTACTACTACTCTACTACTGTCTACTACTCCCTTTACTACTTCCTCTCTACTACTCGCTCTCACTCCTACTACTACTACTCTCTACTATCTCTACTCTCCTAGTACTACTACTCATTTACTACTCTCCCTTCTACTACTCTACTACTACTACTACTACTACTCTCTACTACTCTCTTCTTCTTTTAGTCCTTTTTTGACAAATTCACCCATCAACTTCTTCTTGCCTTCCTCTATCTACTTGCCCTCCTTTTTCTTGTACTTTCACTTCACTTTTCTTTTTGGCGGATTCTCACTTCTTCTACTCTCTTCAGTCTGTCGCTTGTCTTCTTTCTTAATAATGTTTTCCGTGACTGGGTGTTGCTACTGATGCTATTGTTATTGTTCTTTTTCTTTTGCCTTTTTGAAGTCGTTGTTCTTGTTGTAACTTATTATAAGTTGTCTTCTCCTTCTTCTTCTTCTTCTTCTTCTTCTTCTTCTTCTTCTTCTTCTTCTTCTTCTTCTTTTTCTTCTTTTTCGTCTTCTTTTTTCTTCTTCTTCTTCTTCTCTTCTTCTTCTTCTTCTTCTCTTCTTCTTCTTCTTCTTCTTCTTCTTCTTCTTCTTCTTTTTCTTCTTCTCTTCTTCTTCTTCTTCTTCTTCTCCTTCTCCTTCTCCTTCTCCTTCTCCTTCTCCTTCTTCTTCTTCTTCTTCTTCTTCTTCTTCTTCTTCTTCTTCTTCTTCTTCTCTCTTCTTCTTCTTCTTCTTCTCTTCTCTCTTCTTCTCTCTTCTCTCTTCTTCTTCTTCTTCTTCTTCTTCTTCTTCTCCTTCTTCGTTCTCTTCTTCTTCTTCTTTCTTCTTCCTGCCTCTTCTTCTTCTTCTTCTCTCTTCTTCCTTCTTCTCCTGCTTCTCCTTCTTCAATTCTTCCTTCTCTTCGTCTCCTTACTCCTTCTCCTTCTCCTTCTTCTTCTTCTTCTTCTTCTCCTCTTCCTCTTCCTCTCCCTTCCTCTTCCTCTTCTTCTTCTTCTTCTTCTTCTACTTCTTCTCCTCCTTCTTCTTCTTCCTCTCCTCTCCTTCTCCGTCTCCTCCTCCCTTCTCCTTCTTCTTCCTCCTCCTCCTTCCTCCTCCTTCTCCTTCTCCGTCTCCTTCTTCATTCTCCTTCTTCTGTCTTCTTCCTCTTTCTTCCTCTTCCTCTTCCTCTTCCTCCTTCTTCTTCTTCTTCTTCTTCTTATCTTCTTCTTCTTCTTCTTCTTCTTCTTCTTCTTCTTCTTCTTCTTCTTCTTCTTCTTCTTCTTCTTCTTCTTCTTCTTCTTCTTCTTCTTCTTCTTCTTCTTCTTCTTCTTCTTCTTCTTCTTCTTCTTCTTCTTCTTCTTCTTCTTCTTCTTCTTTTTCTTCTCCTTCGTCTCCTCCTCCTTCTTTCTTCTTCTTCTTCTCCTTCTTCTTCTTCTTCTTCTTCTTCTTCTTCTTCTTCTTCTTCTTCTTCTTCTTCTTCTTCTTCTTCTTCTTCTTCTTCTTCTTCTTCTTCTTCTTCTTCTTCTTCTTCTTCTTCTTCTTCTTCTTCTTCTTCTTCTTCTTCTTCTTCTTCTTCTTCTTCTTCTTCTTCTTCTTCTTCTTCTTCTTCTTCTTCTTCTTCTCCATCTTCTTCTTCTTCATCTTAGATTATCCTTCTTCTTCAGATATCTATAAAACTGCGTCATCTTCGCGTAATCGATAAAATCAAATGTCTTCTTCTTCCTCTCCTAGAAGATGTCATTGATGCTTTTCCCTTAGTGACATGTACGGAGCAATTCTATGTGTGCCTACCCAAATAAAACATTCTGCATGGCCATACGAAAACGAGTGATCGAATATGTCTTCTAAAGTACGAACATTACTTTTGTAAACGTTTTTGATTATGTATCTAGATCCATCCGCACTACTACGGTAAGAATCACAATTCAGGATTAAAATCTAGATATTATGTACATTACCCGACCAAAAGATTGTACAAATCTAGATTGTAAATTATCTAGCTCATGGGAAATATGGTGGATTCTAACGAAGGAAGAATAGAAACGACGTTCATGATATTCACAACAGATTACCAACACACCAACATACAAAGAAAACCCACGTACCCAGACGATACATGTTACAATCCACAACGTCAGACAATGAACCAGATCTAGATTTACATTCCCTAAAAGAGGACCCTAAATCTTTCTGTTTATTTTTCTGAAGCGTTTATCCTACCCACGGAAATTTTTTCCTAATAAGGAAAGATGAAAAACTCTTCTAAAAAAGAAAAATAGAAGTTTCATTTGAGGGTAGGGCTCTGGTGTGACTAGTCCATATATCAATTACAAAAGGTCGTCATATAATTTCTCTCATCGAATGCATTTAGTATGATGATGTTACGCTTATCCTCAAGACAGTACGATAAAAATGAAAAAAAAATCTTTCTTTCTTTCTTGATCATTTCCCATTGTACCTTCCGGTGTACTGGGTTCAGATGCCCGAGATGATCTTTTCTCGAGGCCTGCCCTGCTCCTGACATTTTCTTGTTTCCTTCCTTAATAAAGTTAAATTGCTTTGCTTCAATGTCCGTCCTTATATCGTTCTACCCAGTTTCTCCCGAGGGTCAGCTTTCTGGTCTATTTACCTTGGGCTTAGACACTGTTTACTGATTTTAGCTCTGTTCCTTTGTCCTTCACATTCTGTTTACATTTCCCAACCATCTCAGTTGATTGATTTCTATCGGAAGTTTTTATGGGGCCATCTGCTTCTGGTTTGATCTCTTATGGTTGTGTTTCTGATTTTGTCTCGTTTAGGTTTTCCCTACTGCTCTTCTGGTAGAATATTTCTTTTCAGCTGCCTGTACCCTACTGTATTACTCCTACTTGTCTAAGGTCCAGGTTTCACTGCCATAGAGGAGAGTAGGACAATAAACTATGTTGTATACTGCCATTTGGTTTTGTTGACAATTCTTGTTTACCTATAAATGCCTTTCCTAGATGGTATTATATTGTCATTGCCTTTTGGATTCTCTGGCTGATTTCTTCTCTTAGTTTTCCCTCTGAGTTAATCTATTACTCCTAGGTAATTGTAGCTGTGAACTTGTTCTAAATTCTCCCTGCCCAATTTAAGATTTTGTTGTTTAGCTTCCCTAGTTACTTGCATTGTTTTGGTTTTCTTTGCATTTACATCTCATTCCTCTTTTATTTAGTTCATTGTTCATGTTGATATTCGACTGAAGGTCACTTTCTGATTTTCCAAACAGAACTAAATCATCGGCAAATGAAAGCATTGATACATTTACTGGCTTGAGCTTCACATACCTACATTCATTTTCTTCATTTTTGAGAATGCCTTTGCGACTGAATCCATAAATGTGATAAACAAAAGAGGACGTAGGCCACAACCCCGTCTTACTCCTATATCTACATCAAATTCTTCCGATACGTTCCCAGCTAGTCTCACTGCGCATGTTGGTTTATTATAAAGCTTTTAATGGCTTCTCTTTTTAATTTTACTTTAAATTGTGCCCTGATATTCCATGTTCCAAAAATCACAGTCCGTGTTTGTTTCTATTTTCGTCTTCGTGAGATCAAGTATATCATTACATGTATTTCTTTGATTCTGTTTGAATAAGCAGGTGATTAGGCCACTGTACCCTAGGGTGATGGTGGGCAGCACCTTAAGGCCCTTACCGGACCTAGTTATTTTCTATCTTTGAACTTTCTTTGGTCGACCAAGACCAGCCTGCAAGCAGCGTTGTTTTCTGTCAGGGTTAAGTCCCTTAGCCTTTGGTCGGCAAGACCTGCCTCCAAGGCAGCAGGAGACTCGTGGAGGGCGGGACTGCTAATCCCCGTACATGTGCTTACCTGTCCACTGCCTGAATCATTATTATGATTATTATTATGATTATTATATTATTATTATTATTATTTTTATTATTATATTATTATTATTATTATTATTATTATTATTACTATAATCACAACCATCATCTGCGTAATTACCCTCTATTACTCAAGGGTTGATAGATTTGAATTGTAGACCTTTTGTCGTGTTATTTAGAAGTCGTGATGATAACGACGAGGAAGAATGTACTCGAAGCGAGGCTAGAGCGAGTTGGGCGATACCCCTGGAAGTCGTCTACCTGACGCCTCTTCACAGGTGGAATCCGTACAACATTGACATGAAGGTATGACTACTGT
>JAXRKP010001054.1:107500-133710 GCA_037039925.1 Doris montereyensis | reverse complement strand
TATCAATCTGTAATTTAGTGTTTAGCTATTTTGTCTTTATTTCACATATACTTATCAATCTGTAATTTACTGTTTAGCTATTTTGTCTTTATTTCCCAATATATTTATCAATCTGTAATTTACTGTTTAGCTATTTTGTCTTTATTTCCCATATATTTATCAATCTGTAATTTACTGTTTAGCTATTTTGTCTTTATTTCCCACATATTTATCAATCTGTAATTTACTGTTTAGCTATTTGTCTTTATTTCCCACATATTTATCAATGTATAATACACTGTTTAAGTAACCTCTGCATCTCGAAAGAGTCATTATCAGTTTTATCACTGTAACGCACCTCAATAGCTATTTATAGCCACTTATCTCCTTTCACAATCGTCAGTCACTCCGCATAATGATGATGGACATGCAAAACAACTTGGAGTTCTTTGAAAAACTGCCTCCCTCGGTGGTGGAGGTGGAGAGGATGGTGATGACGACACTCCGTTGGAAGGGGTGAGTGTTGGACAACGTTTGGAAAGATCCATTGAGACAGCGCAAATGGGAGAGAGAGAGAGAGAGGAGAGAGAGAGAGAGAGAGAGAGAGAGAGAGAGAGAGAGAGAGAGAGAGAGAACAGAGACAGAGACAAGGTGAGACAGAAGACAGGACAGAGACAGAGACAGAGACAGAAAGAGACAGACAGAAGGACAGACAGACAGAGAGAGATACAGACGAACAGAGAACGATGCACCATCACTTGAATCTAATAATGGGATATGTCATCATCACTTGAATCTAATAATGGGCTATGTCATCACCATTTGAATCTAACGATAGGCTATATCATTATCACATAAATCTAAAGATAGGCTATACCATCATCATAAATCTAACGATAGGCTATACCATCATCACTTGAATCTAACCATGGGCTATACCATCATCACTTGAATCTAACCATGGGCTGTACCATCATCACTTGAATCTAACCATGGGCTATACCATCATCACTTGAATCTAACGATAGGCTATACCATCATCACTTGAATCTAACGATGGGCTATACCATCATCACTTGAATCTAACCATGGGCTATACCATCATCACCTGAATCTAACGATAGGCTATGTCATCATCACTTGAATCTAACAATAGGCTATGTCATCATCACTTGAATCTAACGATAGGCTATGCCGTCATCATTGAATCTAACGATAGGATATGTCACCACCACTTGAATCTAACCATAGGCTATACCATCATCACTTGAATCTAACCATGGGCTATACCATCATCCACTTGAATCTAACCATAGGCTATACCATCATCACTTGAATCTAACCATAGGCTATACCATCATCACTTGAATCTAACCATGGGCTATGTCATCATCACTTGAATCTAACCATGGGCTATGTCATCATCACTTGAATCTAACCATGGGCTATGCCATCATCACTTGAATCTAACCATGGGCTATGTCATCATCACTTGAATCTAACCATGGGCTATGCCATCATCACTTGAATCTAACCATGGGCTATACCATCATCACTTGAATCTAATAATGGGCTATGTCATCATCACTTGAATCTAACGATAGGCTATACCATCATCACTTGAATCTAATAATGGGCTATGCCATCATCACCTGAATCTAATAATGGGCTATGTCATCATCACTTGAATCTAACGATAGGCTATGCCATCATCACTTGAATCTAACGATAGGCTATGTCATCATCATGAGTCTAACAATAGGCTATGTCATCATCACTTGAATCTAACGATAGGCTATGCTGTCATCACTTGAATCTAACGATAGGCTATGTCATCATCACTTGAATCTAACAATAGGCTATGCCATCATCACTTGAATCTAACAATAGGCTATGTCATCATCACTTGAATCTAACGATAGGCTATGCCATCATCACTTGAATCTAATAATGGGCTATGTCATCATCACTTGAATCTAATAATGGGCTATGTCATCATCACATGAATCTAATAATGGGCTATGTCATCATCATGAATCTAATAATGGGCTATGCCATCATCACCTGAATCTAATAATGGGCTATACCATCATCCGCTTGAATCTAACCATGGGCTATACCATCATCACTTGAATCTAACCATGGGCTATGGCATATCACTGAATCTAACCATAGGCTATGCCATCATCACTGAAGCTTCTGAAAGTAAAGTTCCTTTGAGGCACTTAAGGCCCATAGGCCCAAGAGCTAGTCAGTTTCTATAGCGTGAAGCGGAACAGGTGACAATAATCACCTCCTGGCCATGACGCTAATCTGACGCAAGTTGTGAATCCCAAGCTAGTGCCCATTTCCACCTGAGTGGGGAAACTGCGTGTTGAATATCTGTTCCAAGGAACACAACGTCAGACTAGGCTTTGCTACGATTCGAACTAGGGACCTCATGATCCCCAACCCGGCAGCCTAACCGCTAGGCCATCGACGTCACTGGCAATCAACAGTAGAGTCCTGGTTTCTGAACAAAGCTTTAAATAATTAAAAAAATACGGACTGTTTCGTGAGCCGAAGGCTTCATTTGACCCCGAAGCCAGCTCAGGTTGTCAACGCTTTGTCGCCACTTCAAGGGTTCTTTCGGGCCCAAACGACCCATGTCCCATTTGAAAACGAAGAAAGAAGTCTGTGTGTTGTAGATTTCCATTCTTGAAATGAAGATGTCGATTCTTGTTTGAAATATTATATGAATGTGAGTCATTAACCAATCACTATAACGATCGGGTTTTGTAATCTTCAGTTCGTACGGCTTAGAGCTCAGTAGTCAGAAGCAATGGGATGCTCGGCCTCTCAACCAAAAGGTAGTGGGTTCGAGTCTCGCTAACAGTTGAACTTTTTTTCGAGCAAAGTCTACCCCTGGTACAGGTAAGTTGGATCGACTCCTAATCCTATCGGGGACGGACGATAAAGGAGGTCCCTTGTGCAGATAACAACACTGTGCATCTTAAATACCCCTTGGCTGTTGACAGGGCAGTCCGGGCAAGATTGAACATCCTACCAAAAACCTCGAGATTAGTTTAGTGGGTGAATGAAATCAAATTAAAAAATCATACGGCTTTTTATTGGTTTCAAAATGATTCATAGGTTGTTTGTTTGTTTGTGAATCTTGGAGTATTTCTGAAACTATGTCATTGTCGTCTTAAGCAATAACGAAAAAGCTTTTAAACACTTGAAAGACGAGCATTTCTTAGACGTCACTCTTCAAGATATCATCGCAGTGTTCATTTATGTTAGTTTTTGTGGGTATTTTGGATGTGTTTTTTGTTTTGTTTCTGTGTTGGGGGATGGAGAGGTTAAGGGGATTGCGAGGTTAAAGGGATTGAGAGGTTAAGGGATTGAGAGGTTAAGGGGATTGAGAGGTTAAGGGGATGGAGAGGTTAAGGGGATGGAGAAGTTAAGGGGATGGATTAGGATGAAGTTAAGGGAATGGAGAAGTTAGGGGATGGAGAAGTTAAGGGAATAGAGGTTAAGGGAATGGAGAGGTTAAGGGAATGGAGAAGTTAAGGGAATGGAGAGGTTAAGGGGATGGAGAGGTTAAGGGAATGGAGAGGTTAAGGGAATGGAGAGGTTAAGGGGATGGAGAGATTAAGGGAATGGAGAGGTTAAGGGAATGGAGAGGTTAAGGGGATACTGGTGTTATAAAAACGACATTTGAATATTTGTTTCGTGTTGATTTAAAAAATATGTGTGACGTTGCTGTTTTAATTTCTTTCAGTCATCTGATGTAGGAAGTCAGAACATCTTTCTCATTTCTAACTTTCAGTATAAACGGATATTTCATGTTATTATGTTACATACTGTGTAACATTTGAATGCTTATCCCTGCAATCGATCAAACATAAGAAACTATTCATTAATTTCTAAGAAGTTATTTGAACTCAAAGCTATGATGAAAATCACTTTTTTTTTGCCCTGAATCTTTATGAACGAAGAATTTATAATTTGCAGACGACTCTGTACACTTCTACGACTTCCACAAACCCACCCGGAAGTCATCGCCATTCCGTGGCCTTCACCTACAGACAGTGGGTCAAACTGACAATGGCTGATGCAACTATGTTTGTAACTACAAGCGAGAACAACGGACATTCCCACAGATTAAGAGTGAGAGATTATCATTATTATTTCACTATCATCATGTTTCTGTTTTGTTTGTACGTCTCTGGGATTTGTTTTATCATAATTTTACTGTCAACGCACAACAACTCTAGGATTTGTTTTATCATTTTACTATCAACCCTGGCACAACAACTCTAGGATTTGTTTTATCATTTTACTGTCAACACCGACACAACTCTAGGATTTGTTTTATCATTTTACTGTCAACACCGACACAACAACTCTAGGATTTGTTTTATCATTTTACTGTCAACACCGACACAACTCTAGGATTTGTTTTAACATTTTACTGTCAACACCGACACAACTCTAGGATTTGTTTTATCATTTTACTGTCAACACCGACACAACAACTCTAGGATTTGTTTTATCATTTTACTGTCAACACCGACACAACAACTCTAGTATTTGTTTTATCATTTTACTGTCAACACCGACACAACTCTAGGATTTGTTTTATCATTTTACTGTCAACACTGGCACAACAACTCTAGGATTTATTTTATCATTTTACTGTCAACTCTGGCACAACAACTCTAGGATTTATTTTATCATTTTACTGTCAACTCTGGCACAACAACTCTAGGATTTGTTTTATCATTTTACTGTCAACTCTGGCACAACAACTCTAGGATTTGTTTTATCATTTTACTGTCAACACCGACACAACAACTCTAGGATTTATTTTATCATTTTACTGTCAACTCTGGCACAACAACTCTAGATTTGTTTTATCATTTTACTGTCAACACCGACACAACAACTCTAGGATTTGTTTTATCATTTTACTGTCAACTCTGGCACAACAACTCTAGGATTTGTTTCATCATTTTACTGTCAACTCTGGCACAACAACTCTAGGATTTTGTTTATCATTTTACTGTCAACTCTGGCACAACAACTCTAGGATTTGTTTTATCGTTTTACTGTCAACACCGACACAACTCTGAGATTTGTTTTAACATTTTACTGTCAACACCAACACAACAACTCTAGGATTTGTTTTATCGTTTTACTGTCAACTCTGGCACAACAACTCTAGTATTTGTTTTATCATTTTACTGTCAACCCCAACGCAACTCTGAGATTTGTTTTATCATTTTACTGTCAACACCGGCACAACTCTAGTATTTGTTTTAACATTTTACTGTCAACACCGACACAGCTCTGAGATTTGTTTGATCATTTTACTGTCAACCCCAACGCAACTCTGAGATTTGTTTTATCATTTTACTGTCAACACCGACACAACTCTAGGATTTGTTTTAACATTTTACTATCAACCCTGGCACAACAACTCTAGGATTTGTTTTATCATTTTACTGTCAACTCTGGCACAACAACTCTAGGATTTGTTTTATCATTTTACTGTCAACTCTGGCACAACAACTCTAGGATTTGTTTTATCATTTTACTGTCAACACCGACACAACAACTCTAGGAATTGTTTTAACATTTTACTGTCAACACCGACACAACAACTCTAGGATTTGTTTTATCATTTTACTGTCAACACCGACACAACAACTCTAGGATTTGTTTTATCATTTTACTGTCAACACCGACACAACAACTCTAGGATTTGTTTTATCATTTTACTGTCAACACCGACACAACTCTAGGATTTGTTTTATCATTTTACTGTCAACACCGACACAACAACTCTAGGATTTGTTTTATCATTTTACTGTCAACACCGACACAACAACTCTAGGATTTGTTTTATCATTTTACTGTCAACACCGACACAACAACTCTAGGATTTGTTTTATCATTTTACTGTCAACACCGACACAACTCTGAGATTTGTTTTATCATTTTACTGTCAACACCGACACAACAACTCTAGGATCTGTTTTATCATTTTACTGTCAACACCGACACAACTCTGGGATTTGTTTTATCATTTTACTGTCAACACCGACACAACAACTCTGGGATTTGTTTTATCATTTTACTGTCAACCCCGACACAACTCTGGAATTTCTGTATCAATGCCAGAGTTTGAAGAAGAATAAAAAAATATTTTAGTTTCATAAGGTAATATCTTTCCAATGCCAGACAGTAATCGATTCAGTTTTATCAATAACTGCGAGTCATTTTTAATTTCGATATCGAAATATCTCAAAACGAGGCTGTAGCTTATGCCTCATCTGGTAACGTGGTGGTCCAGTGTCAAAGTGTCGGCCTTTGAACACAAAGGTTAGGGGTTCAAGCCCTGCCACGGTTGAAAAATGTTCTCTATTTTATTTCGAGTAGACTCTACACCCCCCACCCTCCACCCCCACCCCACCCCCGCATTAGGTCTAAGTGGGTAAATCAACACCTACTCCCATCAGAGACGGACTATAAGCAGGAGGTCACGTTTATAGATCACAACACTCTGTACAGATTGAAGAAGCTTTGGCTGTTTACAGGGCTTTTAGTCCGGGCAGAATAAAATATGGGAAACATATCAAAACACTCGAGATGACCGTAGTTGTGGATGTTGGTAAATCAAATATACGAGATCACCGTAGTTGTGGATGTTGGTAAATCAAATATACGAGATTAGTTGTGGATGTTGGTAAATCAAATATACGAGATGACCGTAGTTGTGGATGTTGGTAAATCAAATATACGAGATCACCGTAGTTGTGGATGTTGGTAAATCAAATCAAATAGAATGAAATAAAATCGAAATCTGGTGTCTCACCTTGAAATAGATACATCGCAACATATCATACAACAATGCTTTAACTGTATTATCAATAAAAGCTCCATTTTTGGTTTACCCCTTTTAATCTCTTAAATCCTGTTTTCATTACAACAAGGATGACATTTAGCGCCAATACCAACTATGTTTGAATTCAGAGACGAGGATGATTCTTTAATTTAGGTTGATTAATCATTATTGGCATTGGTCACACGCCTTCCCTTCATAACCATTATTGGCATTGGTCACATAGTGCCTTCCCTTTATAACCATTATTGACATTGGTCACAAAGTCCTTCCTTTATAACCATTATTGACATTGGTCACATAGCCTTCCCTTCATAACCATTATTGGTCATTGGTTCCCTTTATAATCATTATTGACGTGCCTTCCCTTTATAACCATTATTGGCATTGGTCACAGAGTGCCTTCCCTTTATAACCATTATTGGCATTGGTCACAAATAACCATTATTGTGGTCACTTGCCTTTATAACCATTATTGGCATTGGCCACAGAGTGCCTTCCCTTCATAACCATTATTGACATTGGTCACAGAAGTGCCTTCCCTTCATAACCATTATTGGCATTGGTCACATAGCGCCTTCCCTTTATAACCATTATTGGCATTGGTCACAAAGTGCCTTCCTTTATAACCATTATTGGCATTGGTCACAGAGTGCCTTCCCTTCATAACCATTATTGACATTGGTCACAGGTGCCTTCCCTTCATAACCATTATTGACATTGGTCACATAGTGCCTTCCTTTATAACCATTATTGGCATTAGTCACATAGTGCCTTCCCTTTATAACCATTATTGGCATTGGTCACATAGTGCCTTCCCTTCATAACCATTATTGGCATTGGTCACATAGTGCCTTCCCTTTATAACCATTATTGGCATTGGTCACATAGTGCCTTCCCTTTATAATCATTATAACCATTATTGGCATTGGTCACATAGTGCCTTCCCTTCATAACCATTATTGGCATTGGTCACAGAGTGCCTTCCCTTTATAATCATTATTGGCATTGGTCACAGCTTCCTTTAATCATTATTGGCATTGGTCCATTCCCTTCCTTTATAATCATTATTGGCATTGGTCACAAGTGCCTTCCCTTTATAACCATTATTGGCATTGGTCACAGAGTGCCTTCCTTTATAATCATTATTGGCATTGGTCACAGAGTGCCTTCCCTTTATAATCATTATTGGCATTGGTCACAGAGTGCCTTCCCTTTATAACCATTATTGGCATTGGTCACAGGAGTGCCTTCCTTTATAATCATTATTGGCATTGGTCACAGAGTGCCTTCACTTTATAATCATTATTGGCATTGGTCACAGAGTGCCTTCCTTATAACCATTATTGGCATTGGTCACAGAGTGCCTTCCTTTCATGGCTAGTATGCTACCGGGGCATTTACATGACGTAGATCCTCCAAGGCCATTCCGGCACCTAGAGCCGGAGCTTATCCCGGTTATTATACGTTAAGCGGAACAGGTAACAGTAACCACATCATGGACAGGACGTTAGTTTACCGCATGGTTTACACCCAAGCAGGTGCTGCTACCCATTAGTACTTGGATCCAGTCGGGAAAATGCGTGTCAAGTGGGTTTTTCCCAAAAACTGAACGGCAGACCTAGCTTTGCTAAGATTTGAACCGGGACGTCATGATCTCAAGTCCGACAGCTTACCACTCGGCCACGCCGACGCCGCCCAACATGACGTACATCATTTCTATTTTTAGTTTAGTACTAGTCACATTGCCCTTTGTCAAACTATTTACCAACATAACGTATATCATGTCTATTTTTAGTACTAGTGATATTGCCCTTTGTCTAACTATTTACCAACATGACGTACATCATTTCTATTTTTAGTTTAGTACTAGTGACATTGTCCTTTGTCTAACTATTTACCAACATAACGTATATCATGTCTATTTTTTAGTTGAGTACTAAAATGATATTGCCCTTTGTCTAACTATTTACCAACATGACGTACATCATTTCTATTTTTAGTTTAGTACTAGTGACATTGTCCTTTGTCTAACTATTTACCAACATGACGTATATTATGTCTATTTTAGTTTAGTATTAGTCACATTGCCCTTTGTCTAACTATTTACCAACATGACGTACATCATTTCTATTTTTAGTTTAGTACTAGTCACATTGTCCTTTGTCTAACTATTTACCAACATGACGTACATCATGTCTATTTTAGTTTAGTACAAGTCACATTTCCCTTTGTCTAACTATTTACCAACATAACGTATATTATGTCTATTTTTAGTTTAGTACTAGTCACATTGTCCTTTGTCTAACTATTTACCAACATAACGTATATTATGTCTATTTTAGTTTAGTACTAGTCACATTGTCCTTTGTCTAACTATTTACCAACATAACGTATATTATGTCTATTTTTAGTTTAGCACTAGTCACATTGTCCTTTGTCTAACTATTTACCAACATAACGTATATTATGTCTATTTTTAGTTTAGTGTTAGTCACATTGTCCTTTGTCTAACTATTTACCAACATGACGTATATCATGTCTATTTTTAGTACTAGTCACATTGCCCTTTGTCTAACTATTTACCACAATGACGAACATCATGTCTATTTTTAGTACTAGTCACATTGCCCTCTGTCTAACTATTTACCAACATGATGTACATCATATCTATGTTTTATACTAGTGACATTTCCCTTTGCCTGAAACTATTTTTCTATACATGAAATCATTGTAACGAGTAAATTGCAGTTAATTTACAATATGTTATGAAGTTATTTATGTAATCATAAATGCATCTGTTCAGCTTAATGATTCACAATATGAACCCCCCGCCCCTCCGGCTCCCCGACTTAAGTGGTTAATCAATCAACAATATTGATCTCAATGTCTTGATTCAATTAGACATGACTTTCGGATTTAATGCTCCATGTTTTATTCTTTCCCCTCCTTTACATACAGGGTGACTTACAACACATCTACCAAGAAAATGAGCATCATCAAATGTGACGCCAGCAAAACCTGTTGGGATGGCCATGACAACTTTCTTTACGAATCATAACACTGATAACTTTTAACTTTGACCTTTTAAGTAACCCATACATTATGCGACTTGAGATTGAAAAATATTATAGATTACAACCTGAGAATAATATTCTCCTTACATGATTACTCAGATTTCTCTTTTTTATGCTTTGAACAGTGTGTTGAATTGAGACATTTGTTTGTGGTGTTTAAATCTGTCTTGAAATTACATGTCTTGTTCAGGAATTGAAAATCACAAGAAACAATTTATTTTAATTTACTCCATTATCAATTCATTGACGATTCCACTATGAATGCATGCGGGATGTAGGTTTGTGGTACACTCCAAACATGATAGTTTAACATCTTGGGTTCGAATCTATGTTTTACGACTCCGGATGCTGTGTTCTCAGGAAAAGCCTTTGACATATCATTCTTCATCCTGCGTTAAATGGGTGCCAACTCTAGTCGCATTATTAAACCTATAATAGTGTCCTGTCCTGTCCAGTCTTGTCCTGTCCTGTCATGTCTTGTCTTGTCCTGTCTCATCATGTCTTGGCCCTGTCCTGTCATGTTCTGTCCTGTCCTGATCTGTGGTACACCACTAAGAATACATGTAGGGTGTAGGCAGATCTGTGGTACACCACTAAGAATCCACATGCAGGGTGTAGGCAGATCTGTGGTAGACACTAAGAATACAAGCAGGGTGTAGGCAGATCTGTGGTAGACACTAAGAATACATGTAGGTGTTGGCAGATCTGTGGTAGACACTAAGAATACATGTAGGGTGTAGGCAGATCTGTGGTAGACACTAAGAATACATGTAGGGTGTTGGCAGATCTATGGTAGACACTAAGAATACATGCAGGGTGTAGACAGATTTGTGGTAGACCACCTAAGAATACATATATGAGGTGTGGAAAAGGCGGTTGTGAGTGGCACTAAGAATACATGTAGAGGTGTAAGCAGATCTGCTGATACACCACTGGGAATATGTGGGAGCGCGGCAGGTCTGTTGTAGACACACTAAGAATACATGCAAGGTGTTGGCGGATCTGTAGTGGAGCACTAAAACACATGCAGGTCTTGTAGACAGATTTGTGAGTACCACCTAAGAAGATACTATGCAGGTGCAGGCAAGATCTCTGTGGTACACCACTAAGAATAATAAGGGTGTAGGCAGATCTGTGGTAGACACTAAGAATACATGCAGGGTGTAGGCAGATCTGTGGTAGACACTAAGAATACATGCAGGGTGTAGACAGATATGTGATACACCACTAAGAATACATGCAGGATGTAGGCAGATCTGTGATACACCACTAAGAATACATGCAGGGTGTAGACAGATATGTGATACACCACTAAGAATACATGCAGGGTGTAGGCACATCTGTCGTAGACACTAAGAATACATGCAAGGTGTAGGCAGATCTGTCGTAGACACTAAGAATACATGCAGGGTGTAGGCAGATCTGTGGTACACCAATAAGAATACATGCAGGGTGTAGGCAGATCTGTGGTACACCACTAAGAATACATGCAGGGTGTAGGCAGATCTGTGGTAGACAGTAAGAATACATGCAGGGTGTAGGCAGATCTGTGGTACACCACTAAGAATACATGCAGGGTGTAGGCAGATCTGTGGTTCACCACTAAGAATACAAGCAGGGTGTAGGCAGATCTGTGGTAAACCACTAACAATACATGTAGGGTGTAGGCAGATCTGTGGTACACCACTAAGAATACATGTAGGGTGTAGGCAGATCTGTGGTACACCACTAAGAATACATGCAGGGTGTAGGCAGATCTGTGGTACACCACTAAGAATACATGTAGGGTGTAGGCAGATCTGTGGTAGACAGTAAGAATACATGCAGGGTGTAGGCAGATCTGTGGTACACCACTAAGAATACATGTAGGGTGTAGACAGATCTGTGGTAGACACTAAGAATACATGTAGGGTGTAGGCAGATCTGTGGTACACCACAAAGAATACATGTAGGGTGTAGGCAGATCTGTGGTACACCACTAAGAATACATGCAGGGTGTAGGCAGATCTGTGGTACACCACTAAGAATACAAGCAGGGTGTAGGCAGATCTGTGGTAAACACTAAGAATACATGTAGGGTGTAGGCAGATCTGTGGTACACCACTAAGAATACATGTAGGGTGTAGGCAGATCTGTGGTAAACACTAGAATGCATGTAGGGTGTAGGCAGATCTGTGGTACACCACTAGAGATACATGCAGGGTGTGACCAGATCTGTAGTGAAGCCTAAGAATACATGCATGAGGTGTAGGCAGATCTGTGGTAGACCTTAAATTGTATGTAGGGTGTTGGCAGATCTGTGGTAGACACCTAAGAATACATGTGGGAGTGAGCAGATCTGTGGTACACCACTAAGAATACATGCAGGATGTAGGCAGATCTGTAGTACACGACTAAGAATACACAGGGTGTGGCAGGTATGGTAGACACTAGAATACATGCAGGTGTTGGCAGATCTGTGGTAGACACTAAGAATACATGCAGGGTGTAGGCAGATATGTGATACCACCTAAGAATACATGCAGGGTGTGACAGATCTGTGGTAGACACTAAGAATACATGCAAGGTGTAGACAGACATATGATACACCACTAAGAATACATGCAGGTGTAGCAGATCTGTGATACACCACTAAGAATACATGCAGGGTGTAGGCAGATCTGTGGTAGACACTAAGAATAAGGCAGGGTGTAGACAGATATGTGATACACCACTAAGAATACATGCAGGATGTGTAGATCTGTGATACACCACTAAGAATACATGTTGTGTAGACATATATGTGATACACCAATTTAAGAAGACATGCAGGGTAGGCAGATCTGTGGTAGACACTAAGAATACATGCAAGGTTGTAGGCAGATCTGTTGTAGACACTAAGAATACATGCAGGGTGTAGGCAGATCTGGGGTACACCAATAAGAATACATGCAGGGTGTAGGGCAGATCTGTGGTGCACCACTAAGAATACATGCAGGGGTGTAGGCAGATCTGTGGTACACCACCAAGAATGTATGCAGGGTGTAGGTAGATCTGTGGTAGACACCTAAGAATGCATGCAGGGTGTAGGCAGATCTGTGGTACACCACTAAAGAATACATGTAGGTGTAGGCAGATCTGTGGTACACCACTAAGAATACATGCAGGGTGTAGGCAGACTGTGGTAAACCCTAAGAATACATGCAGGGTGTCTGGCAGATCTGTGGTAGACACTAAGAATACATGTAGGGTGTTGGCAGATCTGTGGTAGACACTAAGAATACATGTAGGGTGTAGGCAGATCTGTGGTACACCACTAAGAATACATGCAGGATGTAGGCAGATCTGTAGTACACGACTAAGAATACATGCAGGGTGTAGGCAGATATGTGGTAGACACTACGAATACATGCAAGGTGTAGACAGATATGTGATACACCACTAAGAATACATGCAGGGTGTAGGCAGATATGTGGTAGACCACTAAGAATACATGTAGGGTGTAGGCAGATCTGTGATACACCACTAAGAATACATGTAGATTGTTGGCAGATCTGTGGTAGACACTAAGAATACATGCAAGGTGTTGGCAGATCTGACGTAGACAGTCAGAATACATGCAAGGTGTTGGCAGATCTGTCGTAGACACTAAGAATACATGTAGGGTGTTGGCAGATCTGTCGTAGACAGTAAGAATACATGCAAGGTGTTGGCAGAGATCTGTCATGGAGACAGTAAGAATACATGCAAGGTGTTGGCAGATCTGTCGTAGACACTAAGAATACATGCAAGGTGTGGCAGATCTGTCGTAGACAGTAAGAATACATGCAAGGTGTTGGCAGATCTGTCGTAGACACTAAAAATACATGCAAGGTGTTGGCAGATCTGTCGTAGACACTAAGAATACATGTAGGGTGTAGGCAGATCTGTGGTACACCACTAAGAATACATGTAGGGTGTAGGCAGATCTGTCGTAGACAGTAAGAATACATGTAGGGTGTTGGCAGATCTGTCGTAGACACTATGAATACATGTAGGGTGTTGGCAGATCTGTCGTAGACACTATGAATACATGTAGGGTGTTGGCAGATCTGTTGTAGACACTATGAATACATGTAGGGTGTTGGCAGATCTGTCGTAGACACTATGAATACATGTAGGGTGTTGGCAGATCTGTCGTAGACACTATGAATACATGTAGGTGTTGGCAGATATGTCGTAGACAGTAAGAATACATGTAGGGTGTTGGCAGATCTGTGGTAGACAGTAAGAATACAAGCAGGGTGTAGAAAGATCTGTGGTAGACAGCAAGAATACATGTAGGGTGTAGAAAGATCTGTGGTAGACACTAAGAATACATGTAGGGTGTAGGCAGATCTGTGGTACACCACTAAGAATACATGTAGGGTGTAGAAAGATCTGTGGTACACCACTAAGAATACATGTAGGGTGTAGAAAGATCTGTGGTACACCACTAAGAATACTAAGAATACAAGCAGGGTGTAGGCAGATCTGTGGTAGACACTAAGAATACATGCAGGGTGTAGGCAGATCTGTGGTAGACACTAAGAATACATGTAGGGTGTTGGCAGATCTGTGGTAGACACTAAGAATACATGTAGGGTGTAGGCAGATCTGTGGTAGACACTAAGAATACATGTAGGGTGTAGGCAGATCTGTGGTAGACATTAAGAATACATGTAGGGTGTACAGATCTGTGGTAGACACTAAGAATACATGCAGGGTGTAGACAGACCTGTGGTAGACACTAAGAATACATGTAGGGTGTAGACAGACCTGTGGTAGACACTAAGAATACATAGGGTGTTGGCAGATCTGTGGTAGACACTAAGAATACATGCAGGGTGTAGGCAGATCTGTGGTAGACACTAAGAATACATGTAGGGTGTTGGCAGATCTGTGGTAGACACTAAGAATACATGTAGGGTGTAGGCAGATCTGTGGTAGACACTAAGAATACATGTAGGGGTGTAGGCAGATCTGTGGTAGACATTAAGAATACATGTAGGGTGTAGACAGATCTGTGGTAGACACTAAGAATACATGCAGGGTGTTGGCAGACCTGTGGTAGACACTATGAATACATGCAGGGTGTTGGCAGACCTGTGGTAGACACTAAGAATACATGCAGGGTGTTGGCAGATCTGTGGTAGACACTAAGAATACATGCAGGGTGTAGACAGATCTGTGGTAGACACTAAGAATACATGCAGGGTGTTGGCAGACCTGTGGTAGACACTATGAATACATGTAGGGTGTAGGCAGATCTGTGGTACACCACTAAGAATACATGTAGGGTGTAGGCAGATCTGAATGGTAGGCAGATCTGTGGTACACCACTAAGAATACATGCAGGGTGTAGACAGATCTGTGGTAGACCACTAAGAATACAAGCAGGGTGTAGGCAGATCTGTGGTAGACACTAAGAATACATGCAGGGTGTAGGCAGATCTGTGGTAGACCACTAAGAATACATGTAGGTGTAGGCAGATCTGGTGGTACACCACTAAGAATACATGCATGTAGGCAGATCTGTGGTACACCACTAAGAATACATGCAGGGTGTAGACAGATCTGTGGTAGACACTAAGAATACAAGCAGGGTGTAGGCAGATCTGTGGTAGACACTAAGAATACATGCAGGGTGTAGGCAGATCTGTGGTAGACACTAAGAATACATGCAGGGTGTAGGCAGATCTGTGGTACACCACTATGAATACATGCAGGTGTAGGCAGATCTGTGGTACACCACCAAGAATACATGCAGGGTGTAGACAGATCTGTGGTACACCACTAAGAATACATGCAGGGTGTAGGCAGATCTGTGTAGGCACTAAGAATACTGTGGTAGGCACCAGACACTAAGAATACATGCAGGGTGTAGGCAGATCTGTGGTACACCAATAAGAATACATGCAGGGTGTAGGCAGATCTGTGATACACCACTGTACATGCAGTGTAGGCAGATCTGTGGTACACCAATAAGAATACATGCAGGGTGTAGACAGATCTGTGGTACACCACTATGAATACATGCAGGGTGTAGGCAGATCTGTGGTACACCACTATGAATACATGCAGGGTGTAGGCAGATCTGTGGTACACCACTATGAATACATGCAGGGTGTAGACAGATCTGTGGTACACCACTATGAATACATGCAGGGTGTAGGCAGATCTGTGGTAGACACTAAGAATACATGCAGGGTGTAGACAGATCTGTGGTACACCACTAAGAATACATGCAGGGTGTAGACAGATCTGTGGTAAACACTCAAACCCTATGCACGTACCGTGAACACTTGGGTTCAATTCCAAGTGCTACTACTCCAGAGGCTGTGTTCTCTTGAAGCTAAAATAGCACAAGTCTTAGTGGTCTCGTTTTCATGTAGACAAAAGAGAGTTTTGTAGTTCTGTCTTTGTGTATATACGTTGACTACTTTGAAAGGCGTCTAGCCAAAGGGAAATGTGCCTTCTGTGAAAACTTAATTGAATAAATAGTGAGGTGTTTGATTTAGTTGCATACTAAAATCTCATCGTTAGTAATTTGTTGCTCAGCCATTAGGTAAGTCAAACGTTATAAAAATTCAGATAAATATGTGTCGCACAGAAAAGGGCAGACTAGATAACGAGTCGTCTGAATAATGTCATAATTTAGCGCTGAGACTAAAATTAATTCATTCCCTGTATTCCGATTTTGAAAGCAAATTGCAAAACTTTAAAGATCTTTCAGTCAAAACAAAACACTTTACCTACATCTTCAAGTTGCCATTTTTCCATTTTCAAAATCAGTTCCGACTCCCCTGTCCTTGACATTCAATGACTGCAACATAACGGAGTATGCTAACAATTACATGTACCACAGATTGAACTTTAAAAAAAATAATTTATTAGCCAAAATCATAATCCATGGTCAATATGTGGATAAAGAAATATGAACCTTTTCTAGAAAGCAAACAAACAAACAGACAAAAATGTTTTAAAAACTATCCAAACATAGCAGTATTTCAACTGATTGAATATTTGACTGTCATGTTTCTGGCTTGTAAATGAATGGAAATATTTTGTATGCAGATTACAATGCTGCCTGTTTTGATATTTTGCTAGAACAGAGTATCAAAGCTGTTCACGGTTCTAGATTAATTTACAAAATGATTATATTAGCATACTAACAGATTGACAGCAAGTAGATACAGAAAGTTACAGTACTACCATTAATGAACATCAAAGCGAGCATTACATGAACGGTAGCATTAAATGATTGTTGTTCATTGAAGTGAGATGTGATTATGTGCAAATTTTGCACATAATCACATCTCACTGAATGAATCCCAAGGCAAACAATACATTAATGGTACCATTTGCACATTATCACATCTCACTTGAATGAACCCCAAGGCAAACAATACATTAATGGTACAATTTGCACATTATCACATCTCACTTGAATGAATCCCAAGGCAAACAATACATTAATGGTACCATTTGCACATTATCACATCTCACTTGAATGAACCCCAAGGCAAACAATACATTAATGGTACCATTTGCACATTATCACATCTCACTTGAATGAACCCCAAGGCAAACAATACATTAATGGTACCATTTGCACATAATGACACCTCATTCGAATGAACACCAAGACAAATATTAAATGAACGGTAGCATTTGTGTATCATCACATCTCACTTCAATGAACACCAATTCAAACAATAAATGAACGGTAGCATTTGCATATAATCACATCTCATGCGAAAATGAACACCAAGGCAAATATTAAATGAACGGTAGCATTTGCGCATAATCACATCTCATTTCCATGAACGCCAATTCAAGCAATAAATCAATGGTGGCATTTGCACATAATCATATCTCATTTGAATGAATACCAATTCAAATAATAAATCAATGGTGGCATTTGCACATAATCATATCTCATTTGAATGAATACCAATTCAAATAATAAATCAATGGTAGCATTTGCACATAATCACATCTCATTTCAATGAACACCAAGTCAAGCAATTACGGTAGCATTTGCACATAATCACATGTCACGGCACACACACACACACACACACCCACACACCCACACACACACACACACACACACACACACTAAATCCCTTGTCAATAAGTTATTATAGTTCGTCTCTGAGTTTCATCACACACCACAGGAATAGTATAGTAGACAACGTTTTCAAGTTACTGTCACCAGCAGTCAAATAACACATCGGAATACGTCGTTCTAAATCTATGTTAGTTGTAACATTACATTTTTAATTGTATCTACTTAAAGGATAAGAACAAACTATGACACAATGTCTTGAGTCACAGACATTAATTCTTTCATGGACACAGATTCTATTAGTTATTAATTTTTTACTTACAATGATATAACAACCCTATCTCAGGTGCCGTTTGCAGTTGAACTCTTGCAATATAACAAATTATTCACAGCTTTTCTTCCTTTAAAACAAACTGACGAATGCTTCCACCTAGAGAGGATTGTCCTCAAAAAAGTGAATATGATACACGTGAAAGACATAAATGGAATGGAAAATGACAGACTGTAAACAAGACGTCTATGCGTAATCCACTCAAAGTCTCATGTGGAATATTATGTCAACATGGGGGCAGCTTTATAAAACAAAAACACAACATGTAACGTTTCCATAGCAACCAGTTCCATATCTGACATCATCAGGGAAGCGCCTGACCTTGGCTGTCTGGGAACTTGTCGAAGTTTCTGGTTTATTTCATTCTTAGAAACCCGGAAACGAGTCCTGTGGTTGTGCGAGTTCAACGTGGATCGTTTCTTTTGTCATCTTTGTGTTTTGCCTACGTCGGAAGAGCAAAGAGCATACGAGATAATATTACCTTGCATGTTTTATTTTTTAGTCAGGAGCTAAGCAAGTACAACGAATTGCAACAAACAACAACAATGACAAAAACAAAACAAAACTAACAAAAAGCAAGATAACATTTCGACCAAACAAAAAGCAAGATAACATTTCGACTAAACAAAAAGCAAGATAACATTTCGACTAAACAAAAAGGAAAGCATGATAGGTAAGAAGGCGAGTATCTCACTCAGCCCTCAGCGTTTAATCTAGTTTTCAAAATAGAAGTGTCTGTAAAAATAAACGTAATAAAATGCCCAAGTCACTTGCAAGAAGCAACGTGAGAGTTTTGAATGTCGTACATTGGCATTGACGTCATCAGGAGAGAAAACAAAATAGGTTTGGGGAAGAAATGTGTCTTATCTGAGTATCAAAGGAAGTAATGCATAGAAAACCAATTTAATCGCTGCCTTCCCTTGACAGCCTACTGTCATTATAAGAGGTGAAAAGAAATGCAACAATGATACAGGGGCTGTAAAATATCAGCGTAGTCATGAAGGCGAGATTTAGCATCATGCTCTCCGCCACCGCCTCCACACTCTCCCCCTGCCTTTATCCTTCAGGCCTGGTCATTTTGACTGGGTTTGTCATACGTCAATATTGATGCAGGTGATCAATCCAGACAACGGTCATTTTGACTGGGTTTGTCATACGTCAACATTGATGCAGGTGGTAAATCCAGACAACAGTCATTTTGACTGGGTTTGTCATACATTAACATTGATGCGGGTGGTAAATCATTTTGACTGGGTTTGTCATACAATAACAGACAAATCCAGACAACAGTCATTTTGACTGGGTTTGTCATACTTCAACATTGATGCAGGTGGTAAATCCAGACAACAGTCATTTTGACTGGGTTTGTCATACGTCAACATTGATACAGGTGGTAAATTCAGACAACAGTCATTTTGACACTCCTTCCCACTCTCCCTTCGAAAATTTCAGGGTAATGTTTTGCAGAATTCATACCCAGATTTTTGACATGCCTATCAAACATGCTCGATCTGAGGTCCACATTTGTGCTCCCCCACCCTCCCACTACCCCAAATCCCAAGCCCTCCTGACCATCACCACAACCATACGTAAACTGTCAATGACATGCTGTTCGATGTGACGCCAAGAAAGTGTCCATGTGAAGGTACCTTATAGAGATAATTGTCCATGTCAACTTCCTTTATAGAGAAAAGTGTCCATGTGAACTTACCTTATAGAGAAAAGTGTCCATGTGGAACTTACCTTATAGAGAAAAGTGTCCATGTGAACTTACCTTATAGAGAAAAGTGTCCATGTGAACTTACCTTATAGAGAAAAGTGTCCATGTGAACTTACCTTGTAGATAAAAGTGTCCATGTGAACTTACCTTGTAGATAAAAGTGTCCATGTGAACTTACCTTGTAGATAAAAGTGTCCATGTGAATGTACCTTGTAGAGACAAGTATCCATGTGAACATACCTTATAGAAAAATATCCATGTGAACGTACCTTATAGAGACAGCAGCCACGATGAAAGCGAAGGACCCCGTGAAGCTGACGACGACGGACACAGCCAGCAGGTTGACACGCATGTCTTTGTTGTTGTAGAAGAAACACGAGCCGTTACCGTTACAACGTTTCTCCACAACTCACACGCCAGGTCAAACATTTTACCAAAGAGAATAGGGGCCAGGTATCGAACCTGAAACATAGCAATGATAAGGTAAGGAAAGAAAAAGATGGTTCAGTTTGACATAGAAAACTATATTGTCTAATGCAAATAAAAGAAAGAAAAAGCTTTTCGACAGACAGACAAATAGAAAGAGAGACAGAGACAGAGACAGAGACAGAGACAGAAAGAGACAGACAGAGCCAGAGACAGAGACAGAGATAAAGATAGAGACAAAGAGAGACAGAGACAAGGATAGAGGCTGAGACAGAGACAGAGACAGAAAAGAGACAGAAAGAGCAGACAGAGCCAGCGACAGAGACAGAGACAGAGACAAAGAGAGACAGAGACAAGGATAGAGGCCGAGACAAAGACAGAGACAGAGATAGAGGCCGAGACAGAGACAGAAACAGAGAGAGACAGAAAGAGGCAGACAGAGCCAGAGACAGAGACAGAGACAGAGACAGAGACATAGATAAAGAGAGACAGAGACAACGATAGAGGCCGAGACAAAGACAGAAACAGAGAAAGAGACAGAGACAGAGACAGAGACAGAGTCAGAGAGAGGGAAATGCAGAAATTGACAAAGCAAGACAATGGCACACTGAGCCTTAATTGGGGTTGTCATACATTCGTACATAAGCAAGAGTTACATTGAAGCAAGAGACGAGGTTGATAAAGCTCTTTAACTTGAAAGCCCTACGCCAGGTGTCTGTTCAGAAGGTGTGAAATCTTGAAAGCTGAACCATATTAACTAAACGTCAACCGTAACACCAGGACCTACCTAAACACCTGGCTACAATCCACTGAATGCCAAGGCCAAAAGCTCTCTGGTGGTCTGGTACACACCTGTCAAAGGGACACAAGCATTGTAATGATTATCACCACTATCATTCTTTTAATCAACTTCTTATGATCATGATCATGATCATCATACTAACCATCATCATCATCATCATTATGATCCTAACTATTATCATCATTACTACCACCACCACCATCATCATTAGCATCACCATTATAATCATTATTACCACCACCATTACCATTATCATTACCATCACCATTATCATCAACAGTATTACCATCACCATTATCATCACCATTACCACAACCAACATTACCATTACCACCACCATTACCATCATCATTACCATCACCATTACCATCATAATTACCACAACCATTGCCATCATCATTAAAAACAACCATTACCATCATCATTACAATCCCCGTTACCATCATCATTACCACCACAACCATCATCATTACCATCACCACCACATTAAGTTCCATCACCATTACCATCATCATTACCATCATCATTACCATCATCATTACCATCATCATTACCATCACATATTTCCATCATCATTACCATCATCATTACCATCACAATTGCCACCACCCTTACCTTCATCATTACTATCACCACCATTTATCATTACCACCACCATTATCATCATCATTACCACCAACACCATCATCATTATCATCATCACAATATTAATTACCATCACCACCGTCATCATCGTCCCAAGCATCATCATCATTACCACTACCACCATCATCATTACCATTACCACCATACTAATTATCATCACCACCATCATCATCATTATCCCCACCATGATCATTATCAACACCATCACCATTACCATTACAATTACCATCACCATTACCATCACCATCACCATTACCATTACCATTACCATCATCATTACCCTCACCAGTATCATCATCATTACCATCCCCACCATATTCATTACCATCCCCACCATCATCATTACCATCACCCCTATTGTCATTACCATCATCATTATCCTCATCATTGCCCTCACCATTACCATCACCATTACCACCATCGCCATCCTCACTACCATCACCATTACCACTATCATTACCACCACCATTATCATTACCATTACCATCATATTAATATCATCATTACTGTCATCATTACCATCATGATTACAAACACCGCCTTCCTCATTACCATCGCCATTACCATCACCATTACCATCACCACCATTATTACCATCACCACCATCACCATTATCAGCATCATTGCCATCACAACCATCATATTTACGATCACAATTACTATCACCATTTCCAACACCATCACCATCATCATTACCATCTCCATTACCATCATCATTACCATCACCACCATCATTACCATCACCATTACCATCATCATTACCATCACCACCATCATCAACACCATCATCACTACCATCTCCATTACCGTCATCCTTACTTTTACAACCATTATTACTACCATCGCCATTATCGTCATCATTACTTTTACAACCATTATTACTACCATCGCCATTACCATCATCATTACTTTTACAACCATTATTACTACCATCTCCATTACCATCATCATTACTTTTACAACCATTATTACTACCATCTCCATTACCATCATCATTACTTTTACAACCATTATTACTACCATCGCCATTACTGTCATCATTACCATCACCGTCATCGTTACCATCACGACCGTCACCATTACCATCATCATTACTTTTACAACCATTATTACTACCATCGCCATTACCGTCATTATTACCATCACCGTCATCGTTATCATCACGACCGTCACCACTACCATCACCATTACCATCATCATTATCATCACAACCATCATTATTACCATCAATTTTACCGTCATCATTAACATCACCACCATCATCACTACCATCACCATTACCATCATCATTATCATCACCATCTTCATCAATACCATCACCACCATCATCATTAAAATGTTTATTGCATCCATTAATTGCTTAATTTATCTAGTAGTAGTAGTAGTAGTAGTAGTAGTAGTAGTAGTAGTAGTAGTAGTAGTAGTAGTAGTAGTAGTAGTAGTAGTAGTAGTAGCAGTAGTAGTAGTAGTAGTAGTTGTAGTACTAATAGTAGTAGTAGTAGTAGTAATAATAGTAGTAGTAAATGATAATAGTAGTAGTAGTAGTAGTAGTAGTAGTAGTAGTAGTAGTAGTAGTGGTGGTAGTAGTAGTAGTGGTGGTAGTAAAGTAGTACTAGTAGTAGTAGTAGTAGTAGTAGTAGTAGTAGTAGTAGTAGTAGTACTAGTAGTACTAGTAGTAGTAATAGTAATAGTAGTAGTAGTAGTAGTAGTAGTAGTAGTAGTAGTAGTAGTAGTCGTAGTAGTAGTAGTAATAGTAGTAGTAGTAGTAGTAGCAGTGGTACTAGTAGTACAAATAGTAATAGTAGTAGTAGTTGTAGTAGTAGTAGTATTAGTAACAGTAGTAGTAGTAGTAGTAGTAGTAGTAGTAGTAGTAGTAGTAGTAGTAGTAGTAGTAGTAGTAGTAGTAGTAGTAGCAGTAGTTGTAGTAGTAGTAGTAGTAATAATAGTAGTAATAGTATTAGTAGTAGTAATTGTAGTAGTATTACTAGTAGTAATAATGGTAGTAATAGTTATAGTAGTAGTAGTATTAGTAGTAATAGTTGTAGTAGTAGTAGTAGTAGTTAGTAGTAGTAGTAGTAGTAGTAGTAGTAGTAGTAGTAGTAGTAGTAGTAGTAGTAGTAGTAATAGTAGTAGTAGTCGTATTAGTAGTAGTCGTAGTGGTAGTAGTAGTAGTAGTAGTAGTAGTAGTAAAAGTAGTAGTAGTAGTAGTAGTAGTAGCATTAGTAGTAGTAGTAGTAGTGTTAGTAGTAGTAGTAGTAATATTAGTAGTAGTAGTAGTAGTAGTAGTAGTAGTAGTAGTGGTGGTGGTGGTAGTAGTAGTAGTAGTAGTAGTAATAGTAGTAGTAGTAGTAGTAGTAGTAGGGTAGTAGTAGGTAGTAGTAACAGTAGTAGTAGTAGTAGTAGTAGTAGTAGTAGTAGTAGTAGTAGTAGTAGTAGTAGTAGTAGTACTAGTAGTAGCAGTAGTAGTAGTAGCAGCAGTAGTAGTAGTAGTAGTAGTAGTAGTAGTAGTAGCAGCAGCAGCAGCAGTAGTAGTAGTAGTAGTAGTAGTAGTAGTAGTAGTAGTAGTAGTAGTAGTAGTAGTAGTAGTAGTAGTAGTAGTAGTAGTAGTACTAGTAGTATCATTAGCTCAGTCATGAAAAAATAATCTAAACACGAAATAATAACACTAAAACCATCAAGTTACCTGAGAGTAGCGGTGAGTGTCGGCATAGAGGCGATGAAGGTCAAGACTATCAGGGCACTGAAGACAATCATAAAGGGCACCAACCATTTGCACTTGTCGTCACATTTGCCAAATTCACCGTCATAAGCATCTCCGGCCATATCAGCAGTAGTAGTAGTAGTAGTCGTGTAATTGTAATCCAGGCAGCTACAGTTGTAGTAGTGCTAAACACACGACATGATCAAGACCCAAAAAGGTAATTATGAGAATAGCATTAATTTGACTTGGACAACTTAATTCCTTCGTTGTCATGTGTTTTAATATAATTTATTTGTTGTGATCTGACACCCAACAGGCAGGCCTTACTGAAGTAGAATTTTCAATCAAATTATTGAAAGCAAATGATTCGTAGAGGAGATGATTCCATATTCATCCTTAGAAACCCCGCCTCCCTCTTTGTACTCACCTTCTAGTCACAGTCTTCTGTTTGAGTTGTATTGACATTTATCATAATCCACCATATGAGGTGATTTCATGATTACTTAATAGGATACAGCAAGATAGAAGCCACGTGAAAGAATGAAAGGGAATAAATCTGACATACCACCACAATCCACCAATTACCCTCTCCACAGTTTTAGCTCCCAGTTTACACTCCTAATAGTATCATGCACAAACTACTCTCTCCACAGTTTTAGCTCCCAGTTTACACTCCTAATATTATCATACACAAACTACCCTCTCCACAGTTTTAGCTCCCAGTTTACACTCCTAATATTATCATGCACAAACTACCCTCTCCACCGTCTTTAGCTCCCAGTTTACACTCATAATATTATAATCCACAAAGAACTCCCTCTACAGTCTTTAGCTCCCAGTTTACACTCATAATATTATCATTCACAAAGAACTCCCTCTACAGTCTTTAGCTCCCAGTTTACACTCCTAATATTATAATCCACCAACTACCCTCTCCACCGTCTTAAGCTCCCAGTTTACACTCATAATATTATAATCCACCAACTACCCTCTCCACCGTCTTAAGCTCCCAGTTTACACTCATAATATTATCATCCACAAAGAACTCCCTCTACAGTCTTTAGCTCTCAGTTTACACTCATAATATTATCATCCACCAATTACCCTATCCACAATTTTTAGCTCCTAGTTTACACTCATATATTATCATCCAATCACGTTTGGATGCAATAAGAAAACAGTGTGAAAACACTGTGAAAACAGTGTGGATACTGTGTTAAAATGTTGTGATAACAGTGTGGGTACTGTGTGAAATTGTTGTGAAAACAGTGGGAAAACGGTGAAAACAGTGGGAAAACGGTGAAAACAGTGTGGATACTGTGTGAAAATGTTGTGAAAACAGTGTGGATACTGTGTGAAAATGTTGTGATAACAGTGTGGATACTGTGCGAAAATGTTGTGATAACAGTGTGGATACTGTGTGAAATTGTTGTGAAAACAGTGTGGATACTGTGTGAAATTGTTGTGAAAACAGTGTGGATACTGTGTGAAATTGTTGTGAAAACAGTGAAAACAGTTAAAACAGTGTGGATACTGTGTGAAAACACTGAAAACAATGTGGATACTGTG
>JAXRKP010001054.1:90000-100000 GCA_037039925.1 Doris montereyensis | reverse complement strand
CGTCTCTGATGGGACTAGGTTTCGATCCACCTACCTAGACCAGGGGTGGGGGTAGATTGTACTCGAAAAAAAATCGAGAAAATGTTTCAACCATTCGCAGGGCTCGAACCCTTTTATTTGAGAGTCGGACACATGACAAGAAAACGCAGATACTAAATTCTAACCGTGCCAGCTATGACACTGTCCAAGCCCCTATGTGAAAGCTGTACGTCTCTTCACACTCTGAAAAGCAAGTCAGTTAGCATATTTTCCTCTGATGGGTTTTACTGTTTGGGAAGTCAGGGCTGTATTGGAAATCTACATCTGTGAATGGGTGGGTATGGCTGTTGGGGAGTGGAGAGCTATGTTAGAAATCTACACGTGTGAATGGGTTCCTCTATTGGGTATGGCTGTTGGGGAGTGGAGAGCTATGTTAGAAATCTACACGTGTGAATGGGTTTCTCTGATGGGTATGGTTTGTTGGGGAATGGAGAGCTATGTTAGAAATCTAGACGTGTGAATGTGTTCCTCTGATGGGTATGGCTGTTGGAGAGTGGAGAGCTATGTTAGAAATCTAGACGTGTGAATGGGTTCCTCTGATAGGTTTTACTGTGGGGAGTGGAGAGGTATGTTAGAAATCTAGACGTGTGAATGGGTTCCTCTGATGGGTATTGTTATTGGGAAAGGGGGGCTATGTTAGAAATCTACATGTGTGAATGGCTTCGTCTGCTGAGTATTGTTATTGGGAAAGGGGGGGGAGGCTATGTTAGAAATCTACATGTGTGAATGATTTCCTCTGATGAGTATTGTTATTGGGAAGGGGGGGGCTATGTTAGAAATCTACATGTATGAATGGTTTCTTCTGATGGGTATTGCTGTAAGCGAGGGGAGGGTTATGTTTGAAGTATTCATATATGTGAATGGTTTCTTCTAATGGGTATTGTATTTGGGAAAGAGGGGGGGCTATGTTAGAAATCTACATGTGTGAATGGTTTCTTCTGGTGGGTATTGTTATTGGGAAAAGGGGGGTCTATGTTAGAAATCTACATGTGTGAATGGTTTTTTCTAATGGGTATTGCTGTAAATGAAGGGGAGGACTATGTTAGAAATCTACATTTATGAACGGTTTCTTCTAATGGGTTTCCTCTGACGGGTTTGGCTGTCAGGGAGGGAGAACTATGTTAGAAATCGACAAGTGTGAATTGTTTCTTCTGATAAGTTTTGCTGTAAAGGAAGGGGAGGACTATGTTAGAAATCTACGTGTTTGAATGGTTTCTTCTGATGGGTTTTGCTGTAAAGGAAGGGGAGGACTATGTTAGAAATCTACATGTATGAATGATTTCTTCTGATGGGTTTTTCTGTAAAGGAAGGGGAGGACTATGTTAGAAATCTACATATATGAATGGTTTCTTCTGACGGGTATTGCTGCAAGGAAGGGGAGAGTTATGTCAGAAATCTACACGTGTAAATGGTTTATTTTAATGGGTATTGCTATTGGGAAGGGGGAGGGGCTATTTTATAAATCTACATGCGTAAAGGGTTTCCTTTAATGGGTATTGCTATTGGGAAGGGGGGGGGCTATTTTATAAATCTACATGTGTGAATGGTTTCCTTTAATGGGTATTGCTATTGGGAAGGGGGGAGGCTATTTTATAAATCTACATGTGTAAATGGTTTCCTTTAATGGGTATTGCTATTGCGAAGGGGAGGGCTATTTTAGAAATCTACATGTGTCAATGGTTTCTTCTGATCGGTATTGCTGTAAGGGAGAGGAGGGCTATAAAATATACATGTGTGAATGGTTTCTCTGTAATGGGTATTGCTGTAAGAGAGGGATGGCTATTTTAGAAATCTACATGTGTGAATGGTTTCTTCTGATCGGTATTGCTGTAAGGGAGAGGAGGGCTATGAAATCTACATGTGTGAATGGTTTCTCTCTAATGGGTATTGCTGTAAGAGAGGGGATGGCTATTTTAGAAATCTACATGTCTGAATGGTTTCTTCTAATGGGTATTGCTGTAAGGGAAGGGAGGCCTATGTTAGAAATCTACATGTCTGAATGGTTTCTTCTAATGGGTATTGCTGTAAGGGAAGGGAGGACTATGTTAGAAATCTAAATGTGTGAATCGTTTGTTCCGATGGGTATTGTTGTAAGGAAGGGGAGGGCTATTTCAGAAATCTACAGATGTGAATGGTTTTTACTGATGGGTATTGCTGTAAGGAATGCGAGGGCTATCTTAGAAATCTACAGATGTGAATGGTTTGTTCTGATGGGTATTGCTGTAAGGGAGGGAAGGGCTATTTCAGAAATCTACAGATGTGAATGGTTTCTACTGATGCGTATTTCTGTAAGGGAGGGAGGGCTATTTTAGAAATCTACATGTGTGAATGGTTTCTACTGATGCGTATTGCTGTAAGGGAGGGAAGGGTTATGTTAGAAATCTACAAATGTGAATGGTTTCTACTGATGCGTATTGCTTTAAAGGAGGGAAGGGCTATGTTAGAAATCTACATGTGTGAATGGTTTCTACTGATGCGTATTGCTGTAAGGGAGGGAGGGCTATTTTAGAAATCTACATGTGTGAATGGTTTCTTCTGATCGGTGTTGCTGTAAGGAAGGGGAGGGCTATTTTAGAAATCTACATGTGTGAATGGTTTCTTCTGATGGGTATTGCTGTAAGGAAGGCGAGGGCTATTTTAGAAATCTACATGTGTGAATGGTTTCTTCTGATGGGTATTGCTGTAAGGAAGGGGAGGGCTATTTTAGAAATTTTCATGTGTGAATGGTTTCTTCTGATGGGTATTGCTGTAAGGGAGGGAAGGGCTGAGTTAGAAATCTACATGTGTGAATAGTTTCTTCTGATGGGTATTGCTATTGAAAGGGGAGGGCTATTTTAGAAATCTACATATGGGAACTGTTTCTTCTGATGGGTATTACTATTGGAAAGGGAGGGCTATTTTAGAACTCTACACGTGTGAATGGTTTGTTCTGATGGGTATTGCTTTTGGAAATGGAAAGGCTATGTTAGAAATATGCATGCGTGAATTGTTTGTTCTGATGGGTATTGATATAAAGGAGGGAGGGCTATGTTAGAACTCTACATGTGTGAATGTTTTGTTATCAAGTAATCGAGAGGAGACAGCTGAAGATGTAGATATATCAATTGAAGTAATCCAAACTACTATAAGAAAGGTGAAGTGACGAAGAACCCCAGGAGCAGATCAAGTTTATCAAGAAATGATTAAAAGCCAAGGGAGGAGGCAGACAAACTACTACATGCAATATGCCAACAAGCATTGAAGTCCAAACAGGTGCCAGACAACTGGAAAAATGGAACGGTAATACCAAGACATAAGAAAGGATCAACTATGGAATGCTGAAACTATAGAGGGATATTACTACTTAGCGTTCCAGGAACATATTTGCCAGGATACTGGAAATGAGACTAAGGAAAAGAGTAGAGGATGAGATTGACGAGCATCAAAGTGGATTTAGACCAGGAAGAAGTGTACAAGATCACCTATTTACAATTAGACAAATAATAGAAAAATTCATTGAGAGAAAAATTGACTTACAACTGTGTTTTAGTGACTTAGAAAAGGCTTTTGACACTGTGAGGAGGGACGAACTATGGCATTCCTTAAAAGAACACAATGTAGAGCAAAATTTAATAAAAGCCATTAATTTGTTTTACAATAAACCAACATGTGCAGTGAGAGTAGCTGGAAACATATCTGCAGAATTTGAGGTAGATATAGGAGTAAGACAGGGTTGTACCGTAAGTCCTCTTTTGTTTATCACATTTATGGATTCAGTCGCAAAGGCATCCTCATACATGAAGAAAATGAATGTAGTTATGTGAAAGCTCAAACCAGTAAATGTATCAATGCTTTCATTTGCCGATGATTTAGTTCTGTTGGAAAAATCAGAAAGTGACCTTCAGTCGAATATCAACATTATGAACAATGAACTAAATAAAAAGAGGAATGAGCGTAAATGCAAAGAAAACCAAAACAATGCTAGTAACTAGGAAGCTAAAACACAAAATCTTAAATTGGGCAGGAAGTATTTAGAACAAGTTCAATTACTTAGGAGTAATGATTAACTCAGAGGAAAAACTAAGAGAAAAAATCAGCCAGAGAATCCAAAAGGCAGATGCCAAATATAACCATCTAGGAAAGGAATTTGTAGGTAAACAAGAATTGTCAACAAAAACCAAAATGGCAGTATACAATACAGTTTATGGTCCTACTCTCATCTATGGCAGCGAAACTTGGACTTAAGACAATTGAGAATACAGTAGAGCACAGGCAGCTGAAATGAAATATCTAAGAAGAGTAGTAGGGAAAACTAAAAGAGACAAAATCAGAAACACAACAATAAGAGATCAATTCAAAGCAGATGGCATGAACACTAAGATAGAAACAAATCAATTGAGATGGTTTGGGCATGTAAACAGAATAAATGACAACAGAATAGCTAAATCAGTATACAGTGCTAAAGCCCAAAGTAAAAGACCAAAAGGCAGACCTCGGAGAAAGTGGGAAGAAGATATAAAATAGGCATTAAAACATAGAAATTTAACCTTTTTGGAAGGAAACAGCAAATGCCAGCAGAGAGCATCCTGGAGAAAGATCATCTCAGGCATCTGCGCCTATACACCCAAAGGTAGAATGGGAACTGATAAAGAAAGAAAGAAAGAAAGTGAATGGTTTGTTCTGATGGGTATTGCTGTAAGGAAGGGGAGGGCTATGTTAGAAATCTACATGTGTGAACGGTTTCTTCTGATGGGTATTGCTGTAAGGAAGGGGGGGGGCTATGAAATAATTGAATTGAACAGCCAGACTTTCAGACTTTGATAAAACAATGGATTTAAACTAAACAATAGAACAGCCATACTTTGATACAACAATGGATTTAAACTAAACAATACAACAGCCAGACTTTAATACAACAATGGATTTAAACTAAACAATAGAACAGCCAGACTTTGATACAACAATGGATTTAAACTAAACAATACAACACTCACATGTTATATACAGCAATGGATTTAAACTACACAATACAACATCCACACTTTAGATATAACAATGCATTTAAACTAAACAATACAACATCCACACTTTAGATATAACAATGGATTTAAACTAAACAATACAACATCCACACTTTAGATACAACAATGGATTTAAACTAAACAATACAACATCCACACTTTAGATATAACAAATGGATTTAAACTAAACAATACAACATCCACACTTTAGATACAACAATGGATTTAAACTAAACAATACAACATCCACACTTTAGATACAACAATGGATTTAAACTATACAATACAACACTCACACGTTATATACAACAATGGATTTAAACTAAACAATACAACATCCACACTTTAGATACAACAATGGATTTAAACTATACAATACAACACTCACACGTCAGATGCAACAATGGATTTAAACTACAAAACACGACAGCTATAGAAGTGACCATGTAAAGTGAATTGTATTTATAGACTCACTATAGAAGTGACCACGTGTAGTGAGTTATATTTATAGATCCACTATAGAAGTGACCACGTGTAGTGAGTTCTATTTATAGATCCACTATAGAAGTGACCACGTGTAGTGAGTTCTATAAATGTTTAGATTTTAGGAGAAGTATACATAAATTCAAAGGTGGTAAAGAAATAGTGCGGTGAAACAGTATACATAAAATAAATATATAATAATTAAATTTTAAAAAGATAAAATAATTATAGTCAAATTAGTTTAGCTTCATACACATTCATTAACTTATCATAAATTATTAATTCAACATCCATCAATTTACATGTTTTAAACATTGTGAGGAAACCGCCATTGTGATTTCAAAGTAGGGTATGGTCAAACTTTCGTATTTTCAAGTTCCCTAACAAATTATGCAGGATTATCTATAAATCTAGAATCTACAAGTCTAGCTGTAGATCAATTCGGATATTACTGCCATCGACGGCTGATTCGAGTGTGGCAAAATTAGATCTAGCGATGAGGGCAACTAGATCTATATAGAATCTATGGGAATTATCATCAAATGGTTGACGTTGAAATGAGGCTATATATCTAGATCTAGGTCTAATAGTCATCAAGTTCTTTCATTTTTGTCGAGAACTAACAGAAAGCAGAAGTACCATCAAAAGGTCAAGTCGACGTTCAAGACGGAATACAACAAGACGGACTACAACAAGACGGAATACAACAAGACTGAATACAACAAGACGGAATACAATAAGACGGAATACAACAAGACGGATCAATCCCCCCCCCTGCCATGTCTCGTGATCCCGCCACGTCTGTTTCGCGAAGTGCGCGTATCGTGCTGTGTTTATTATGGTTACCGCATGAGGCTTATAACAGTTCTGATTGCAATTATTATTATTATTATTATTATTATTATTATTATTATTATTATTATTATTATTATTATTATTATTATCATTATTATTTTATTATTATTATTATTATTATTATTATTATTATCATCATTATTATTATTATTTTTATTATTATTATTATTATTATCATTATTATCATTATATCATTATTGCTATTATTATTAATATTATTATTATTTTTATTATTATTATTATTATTATTATCATTTATCATTATTATCATTATTGCTAATATTATTATTATTATTGCTAATATTATTATTATTATTGCTAATATTATTATTAGTATTGCTAATATTATTATTATTGCTAATATGATTATTATTATTGCTAATATTATTATTATTATTATTGCTAATATTATTATTATTATTATTACAAGCATATTTGATTCGTAACTTGATTCTCGTTTGGCCGCCATTGTTTTACTGTATTATAATCGGGTCTAAACCTTAACATCACTGTAAAAAAAGACATGGATGTTGACCGGGAGAGCTCCACAAGTCTGGCGTGTGGTCTCACCTAGATTCTAAATTGTACTAACTGTCAAGTAGGAACAAACAAATAAACAAACACTTTGTAACCTAGCATATAATTGAATCGAGCCAAACTTAAGAACACGTACAACAGACGATAATTAGATCTATACAAAATCGAGCCACAAAACAAATGCCATTTGCTTTAAAAAAACCCACACAGTCGTAATATAGTTCAGAAAAAATATTAGACAGAAAAAAAAAATGCGACCACGCCCTTCATCAGTCAGCACTTCCGTTGAACGCATCTCTCCCAGACGTCCGCGTCTACACAATATAAACTGCTCGCATCGCGGGATAGGTTAGCGGGAGAGCCTTCGCCCCACTAGAAAAGGTCAATGATGCATGACCATGGTTAGGTGACTGAGGCAACCACAGAGCAACTGTGGTAGAGGAACCAGGACCTGGACGGTGCTAATCTAGCACGCATTGTACATGATGCATAGATAACAAGCAGCGACCGTGGGTGGGAGACTGAGGCAACGACAGAGCTGGAGAAAAGGAACCAGGACCTGGACGGCGCTCAGCCGGCATTGTAAACTGACTTTGCGCAAGACTTTTCAGTTCTCTCCGGATGTGATCGGTGGTTCACTTAATTATCATCACAAGAGTAGGGCAGATTTAAAGGCATAAGCCATTCTTGTCGACTACAAGTCTGGGTAAGGCGTGGCTGTCTGGCTCGTGACTGGAAGTGGTAAATCCTTTAACTGATGGGGTCCGGATCGTTGGACATGCGGTAAGCGCGAGGTGTCGGTTTATAGTAGAGATAATAAGGTAAAGGGTAGAGCTGGACAAAGCTCGAGTTTTCAAAGATCAACTGATCTTTTAGGATAGACACTTAAAACGGGAGTAAATGACTAAGCCTAGATCGACTGAGTAAGCGTTCATGACCCGCCCTTTTGGTGCTTGAGGGCTCGCCCCACCCCCCCCACCCCCCCCCCCCCCACCCCCCACCCCCAACCCCCAAAAAAAATAACTCACAAATCAAAGAATGTTGGACTATTTACAGTGCTTGGATTGAACGCCTACTTTTCCAATCTAATTATTATTTGTATTCGTTCTGTTCTTGTTTGTTTTGTTTTCTTTCTCACTTCCCATTCTTTCTTTCTTTCTTCTCAGTTCCCATTCTTTCTTTCTTTCTTTCTTCTCACATCCCATTCTTTCTTTCTTTCTTTTCTTTCTTTCTTTCTCACTTCCCATTCTTTCTTTCTTTCTTCTCAGTTCCACATTTCTTTCTTTCTTTCTTTCTCACTTCCCATTCTTTCTTTCTTTCTTTCTCAGTTCCCATTCTACCTTCTGGTACATGGGTTTAGATACCAGAAATGATGTTTCTCTATACTTTCTGCTTTACTTCTGTGAAGGTTACATTTCTTTGCTAGTAGGGGCCTATGATTCTTCATTTTCCATCGTTTACAACTTTTCTGTTTCCTTTCTTTCTTTATCAGTTTCCAATCTACCTTCCTGTGTATGGGCGTAGATGTCCGAAATGATTTTTCTCCAAGCTACCCTGTCCTGGCATTGTTCTGTTTCCTTCTGTGAAGGCTACATTTCTTTGTTTTAGTGCCTCTTTTACATCTTTTCCCACTTTCTGCGAGGTCTGTCTTTTGATCATTTACTTTGAGTTTTAGCACCGTATACTGATTTAACTGTTTTTTGTTATTCAATCAGTTAACATGCCCAAACCACCTCAGTTGATTTATTTTTATCCTAGTTTTAAAGTCATCTGTTTTGGTTTGATCTCTTATTGTTGTGTTGCTGTTTTTCTCCCCTTTTGCTTTCCCTACTTCTCTTGTAGGATGTGTCCTTTCAACTGCCTGTATTTCTGGATTCCCTACCTTCTAAGGTCCAAGTTTCACTGCCATAGAGGAAAGTAGGACAATAAACTGTTTTGTATAATGCCAGTTTGGTTTTTGTTAATAGTTTTTGTTTATCAGTTAAAGGTTTTGTTTTCTCTGATTTTAGTTCAAACCTATTTTATGTAGTTAATTATTATACATGCTCATATTCTATTGAAGGTCGCTTTCTGACTTTCGAACTACAGCTAAATCATCAGCAAATGAAAGTATTAATAGATTCATCGGTTTGAATTTCTAGGTACCTGCATTCATTTTTCTTCGTTGCTTTTGCAACTGAATCCATGACTGTGATATACAAGAGGGTTTAGGATACGTGCCTGTCTATTCCTATACAAAAAAAAACAACAATAGCTTCTCATACTCTGAGTTGAGCAAAGAACAGAGATCTAGAGTCTTTATTTTCTAGGCGTTCCGATTCGGCACATGATATTAAATGTGGTAGTTTGCCATTGCTTTCCACGCTGCCTTTACTTTCACCGAGTCTGAATAGACTCAGCTACAAATTTGACTGCCGGGTGGACAGGAGGACCAGAAGAAATTTCCGGGACTGGGAATTGAATGTAGGTCTCCTGGGTGGTACTCAGACGTTCTACTGACTGAGCTACCGGCACCTCCTAACCCCTACACCTACATCGAATTCTTTAGACAAGTTTCCAGCTACCGTCACCTCTAACCCCTACACCTACATCGAATTCTTTAGACAAGTTTCCAGCTACCGGCACCTCTAACCCCTACACCTACATCGAATCTTTAGACAAGTTTCCAGCTACCGGCACCTCTAACCCCTACACCTACATCGAATTCTTTAGACAAGTTTCCAGCTACCGGCACCTCTAACCCCTACACCTACATCGAATTCTTTAGACAAGTTTCCAGCTACCAGCACCATCTGAACGCTACACCTACATCGAATTCTTGTTTCTTCTGATGGGTATTGCTATTGGGAAGGGGAGGGCTATGTTAGAAATCTACATGTGTGAATTGTTTCTCCTGATTAGTATTGCTATTGGGAAGGGGAGGGCTATGTTAGAAATCTACATGTGTGAATGGTTTCTACTGATGGGTATTGTTGTAAGGGAGGAAGGCTATTTTTGAAATCTACATGTGTGAATGGTTTCTACTGATGGGTATTGCTGTAAGGGAGGGAAGGCTATTTTTGAAATCTACATGTGAATGGTTTCTT
>JAXRKP010001054.1:82500-85000 GCA_037039925.1 Doris montereyensis | reverse complement strand
TGAGACAATATTTGATGTAAAACACCTGTTATGGCAATGAGACAATATTGGATGTAAAATACCTGTTATGAGGAGGAGATAATATTGGATGTAAAATACCTGTTATGAGGAGGAGATAATATTGGATGTAAAATACTTGTTATGAGGAGGAGATAATATTGGATGTAAAATACCTGTTATGAGGAGGAGATAATATTGGATGTAAAATACCTGTTATGAGGAGACAATATTGATGTAAAATACCTGTTATGAAGAGATAATATTGGATGTAAAATACCTGTTATGAGGAGGAGATAATATTGGATGTAAAATACCTGTTATGAGGAGATAATATTGGATGTAAAATACCTGTTATGAGGAGAAGAAAAAAATTGGACGTAAGATACCTGTCATGGGAAGGAGATAATATTGGACGTAAAATACCTTTCATGGGAAGGAGATAATATTGGATGTAAAATACCTGTTACGAAGAGGAGATAATATTGGACGTAAAATACCTTTCATGGGAAGGAGATAATATTGGATGTAAAATACCTGTTATGAAGAGGAGATAATATTGGATGTAAAATACCTGTGATGGGAAGGAGATAATATTGGATGTAAAATACCTTTCATGGGAAGGAGATAATATTGGATGTAAAATACCTGTTATGAAGAGGAGATAATATTGATGTAAAATACCTGTGATGGGAAGGAGATAATATTGGATGTAAAATACCTGTTATGAAGAGGAGATAATATTGGATGTAAAATACCTGTGATGGGAAGGAGATAATATTGGATGTAAAATACCTGTTATGAAGAGGAGATAATATTGATGTAAAATACCTGTGATGGGAAGGAGATAATATTGGATGTAAAATACCTTTCATGGGAAGGAGATAATATTGGATGTAAAATACCTGTTATGAAGAGGAGATAATATTGGATGTAAAATACCTGTGATGGGAAGGAGATAATATTGGATGTAAAATACCTGTTATGAAGAGGAGATAATATTGATGTAAAATACCTGTGATGGGAAGGAGATAATATTGGATGTAAAATACCTGTTATGAAGAGGAGAAAATATATTGGATGTAAAATACCTGTGGTGAAGAAGGATATAATATTGGACGTAAAATACCTGTCATGGGAAGGAGATAATATTGGACGTAAAATACCTGTTATGGGAAGGAGATAAAATTGGATGTAAAATACCTGTTATGAGGAGGAGATAATATTGGATGTAAAATACCTGTCATGTGAAGGAGATAATATTGAACGAAAGTCGAATACGCCAACGAGCAGGAGATAATATTGGATGTAAAATACTGTGATGGGAAGGAGATAATATTGATGCAAAATACCTGTTATGGAGGAGATAATATTGGATGTAAAATACTTTGATGGGAATTTTGATAATATTGGACGTTTACAGTACAGCTGTATTGGAAGGAGATAAAATTGGACGGACAATGACCTCGTGATGGAAACTGCAGATAATATTGTTCGTAAAATATCGTTATGGGAAGGAGATAAGATAAGAACGAAAGTCGATACGCCAACGCCAGGGTAATTTTTTAGCCCTCCTGTCAACTCACGTTGCTTATCGATATTCCAAATGTGACAGGGAGCTGTTACAGGGACTGTCGTCATCTTTCAGCTGCGATATTTTGATAATTTCCATTTTTACAGGACAGCTATATTGGTAGATCTAGATCATGGACATGACCATGTGAATGGAAACTGCAAAAGGTTGTTCAGTGAGTAGATCGTCAGGCTAGCGAGATCTGTTCATTCAGATCCAGGTTAGAGATCTGTTCCCAGGAGCGATATGGGTAGCGAGATCTGTTCAGCAGCGATATGGGTAGCGAGATCTGTTCAGCAGCGATATGGGTAGCGAGATCTGTTCAGCAGCGATATGGGTAGCGAGATCTGTTCAGCAGCGATATGGGTAGCGAGATCTGTTCAGCAGCGATATGGGTAGCGAGATCTGTTCAGGAGCGATATGGGTAGCGAGATCTGTTCAGGAGCGATATGGGTAGCGAGATCTGTTCAGGAGCGATATGGGTAGCGAGATCTGTTCAGGAGCGATATGGGTAGCGAGATCTGTTCAGGAGCGATATGGGTAGCGAGATCTGTTCAGAGCGATATGGGTAGCGAGATCTGTTCAGCAGCGATATGGGTAGCGAGATCTGTTCAGCAGCGATATGGGTAGCGAGATCTGTTCAGCAGCGATATGGGTAGCGAGATCTGTTCAGCAGCGATATGGGTAGCGAGATCTGTTCAGCAGCGATATGGGTGGAGCAGCTGTTCAATGGGTAGCGAGATGTGTTCAGCAGCGATATGGGTAGCGAGATCTGTTCAGGAGCGACGAAAGTAAAGTGGGGGTGGAAAGCAATGGCAAAGTACCACCTCGAAAGGCCGTGTTTTTTTAAGATTGGGAAAATTGGTTTTAATGATATTATTGAAAGCAATGGCAAGCTACCACCTAGAAAGGCCGTGTTTTTGAATATTG
>JAXRKP010001054.1:65000-77500 GCA_037039925.1 Doris montereyensis | reverse complement strand
AGACAGGAGATAGACAGGGAGATAGACATGATGGAAAGGTGAGACAGGGAGATAGACATGATGGACAGGTGAGACAGGGAGATAGACATGATGGACAGGGAGATAGAAATGATGGAGACAGGGAGATAGACAGACATGATGGACAGGTGAGACAGGAGATGGACAGGTGAGACAGGAGATAGACATGATGGACAGGTGAGACAGGGAGATAGACATGACAGGTGAGACAGGGATAGGAGATAGACATGCTGGAAAGGTGAGACAGGGAGATAGACATGATGGAAAGGTGAGACAGGGAGATAGACATGATGGACAGGTGAGACAGGGAGATAGACATGATGGAAAGGTGAGACAGGGAGATGATGAAAAGGTGACATGATGGAAAGGTGAGACAGGGAGATAGACATGATGGACAGGTGAGACAGGGAGATAGACATGATGGAAAGGTGAGACAGGGAGATAGACATGATGGAAAGGTGAGACAGGGAGATAGACATCATGGACAGGTGAGACAGGAGATAGACATGATGGAAAGGTGGAGACAGGAGACAGAGACATGATGGAGAAGGAGATAGACAGGTGAGATAGACATGATGTAAAGGTGAGACAGGAGATAGACATGATAGACATGATGGAAAGGTGAGACAGGGAGATAGACATGATGGAAAGGTGAGACAGGGAGATAGATATGATGAGACAGGGAGATGAGACAGGGAGATAGACATGATGGAAAGGTGAGACAGGAGATAGACAGACAGGAAAGACATGATGGACAGGTGAGACAGGAAGATAGACAGATAGGAAAGACATGATGAAAGATGAGACAGGAAAGAGATAGACAGATGAGGATAGACATGATGGAAAGGTGAGACAGGAAGATAGACAGACAGGAATAGACAGATGGAAAGACATGGAAAGGTGAGACAGGGAGATAGACAGATAGGAAAGACATGATGAAAAGATGAGACAGGGAGATAGATAGACAGATGGGATAGACATGATGGAAAGGTGAGACAGGGAGATAGACAGGAGATAAACAGATAGACAAAAAGACATGATGAAAAGGTGAGACAGAGAGATAGACAGATAGGAAAGACATGATGAAAAGGTGAGACAGGGAGATAGACAGATAGGAAAGACATGATGAAAAGGTGAGACAGGGAGATAGACAGACAGGAAACAGGATAGACAGACAGGTGACAGGAAAGACGTGATGGAAAGGTGAGACAGGGAGATAGACAGATATGATAGACATAATAATAAGGAGAGGGAGACAGATGACATGGAAAAGGTGGAGAGGAAACAGGTGAGACAGGGAGATAGACAGATAGGACAGACATTATGGAAAGGTGAGACAGGGAGATAGACAGATAGGATAGACATGATGGAAAGGTGAGACAGGGAGATAGACAGATAGATAGACATGATGGAAAGGTGAGACAGGGAGATAGACAGATAGACATGATGAAAAGACAGATATAAAGGTGAGACAGGGAGATAGACAGATGGGACAGACAGATAAGATGAATAGGTGAGACAGGGAGATAGATAGATATGACAGACATGATGAATAGGTGAGACAGGGAGATAGACAGATGGGACAGACATGATGAAAAGGTGAGACAGGGAGATAGACAGACAGGAAAGGTGAGACAGGGAGATAGACATCATGGACAGGTGAGACAGGGAGATAGACATCATGGACAGGTGAGACAGGAGATAGACATGATGTAAAGGTGAGACAGGGAGATAGACATGATGGAAAGGTGAGACAGGGAGATAGACATGATGGAAAGGTGAGACAGGGAGATCATGGACAGGAGACATGATGGAAAGGTGAGACAGGGAGATAGACATGATGGAAAGGTGAGACAGGGAGATAGACATGATGGAAAGGTGAGACAGGGAGATAGACATGATGGAAAGGTGAGACAGGGAGATAGACATGATGGACAGGTGAGACAGGGAGATAGACATGATGGAAAGGTGAGACAGGGAGATAGACAGACAGGAAACATGACATGATGGACAGGTGAGACAGGGAGATAGACAGAGATAGGAAAGACATGATGAAAAGGTGAGACAGGAAGATAGACAGATGGAAAGGTGATAGACATGATGGAGACATGAGACAGGAGAAGAGATAGACAGACAGGAAAGACATGATGGAAAGGTGAGACAGGAAGATAGACAGACAGGAAAGACATGATGGAAAGGTGAGACAGGAAGATAGACAGATGGGATAGACATGATGGAAAGGTGAGACAGGAAGATAGACAGACAGGAAAGACATGATGGAAAGGTGAGAGACAGGGAGATAGACAGATAGGAAAGACATGATGGAAAGGTGAGACAGGGAGATAGACAGATGGGATATACATGATGGAAAGGTGAGACAGGAAGATAGACAGATAGACAGATGGAAAGGTGAGAAAGATAGGATGGAAAGGTGAGACAGGGAGATAGACAGATAGGAAAGACATGATGGAAAGGTGAGACAGGGAGAGATAGACAGATAGGATAGACATGATGGAAAGGTGAGACAGGGAGATAGACAGACAGGAAAGACATGATGGAAAGGTGAGACAGGGAGATAGACAGATAGGAAAGACATGATGAGACATGAAGATGAAAATAGGTGAGACAGGGAGATAGACAGATAGGAAAGACATGATGAAAAGGGAACATGACAGATGGGATAGACAGGGAGATAGACAGACAGGAAAGACATGATGGAAAGGTGAGACAGGGAGATAGACAGACAGGAAAGACATGATGGAAAGGTGAGACAGGAGATAGACAGATAGGAAAGACAGATGATGAAAAGGTGAGACAGAGAGATAGACAGATAGGAAAGACATGATGGAAAATGATGGTGAGACAGGGAGATAGACAGACAGGAAAGACATGATGAAAAGGTGAGACAGGGAGATAGACAGACAGGAAAGGTGAGACAGAGATAGACAGATGGGAAAGACGTGATGGAAAGGTGAGACAGGAGATAGACAGATGGGAAAGACATGATGGAAAGGTGAGATACAGATAGGGAGATAGACAGATGAGGAAGACAGACATGATGGAAAGGTGAGACAGGGAGATAGACAGATAGGACAGACATGATGGAAAGGTGAGACAGGAGATAGACAGATAGGAAAGACATGATGGAAAGGTGAGACAGGGAGATAGACAGATGGATAGAATGATGAAAAGTGAGACAGGGAGATAGACAGATGGAACAGACATGATGATGAACAGGGTAGGTGAGACAGGGAGATAGGACAGATATGACAGACATGATGAATAGGTGAGACAGGGAGATAGACAGATGGGACAGACATGATGAAAAGGTGAGACAGGGAGATAGACAGACAGGAAAGGTGAGACAGGAGATAGACAGATAGGACAGACATAATAAAAAAAAAAGAGAGACAGGGAGATAGACAGATAGGACAGACATAATAAAAAAGAGAGACAGGGAGATAGACAGATAGGACAGACATAATAAAAAGAGAGACAGGGAGATAGACAGATAGGACAGACATAATAAAAAAGAGAGACAGGGAGATAGACAGATATGACAGACATAATAAAAAAGAGAGACAGGGAGATAGACAGATAGGATAGACGTGATGAAAAAGGTGTGACAGAGAGATAAACAGATGGGACAGACATGATGAATAGGTGTGACAGAGATAAACAGATATGATAGACATGATGAATAAGGTGTGAGAGGAGATAGACAGATATGATAGACATGATGAATAAGGTGTGACAGGGAGATAGACAGATATAATAGACATGATGAAAAAGGTGTGACAGGGAGATAGACAGATATGATAGACATAATAAATAAAGAGTGACAGGGAGATAGACAGATATGATAGACATGATGAATAAGGTGTGACAGGGAGATAGACAGATATAAACATAATAAAAAAAGAGAGACAGGGAGATAGACAGATATGATAGACATGATGAATAAGGTGTGACAGGGAGATAAACAGATATGATAAACATGATGAAAAAGAGAGACAGAGATAGACAGATATGATAGACATGATATGTGACAGGGAGATAAACATGATAGAATGAATAAGGTGTGACAGGAAGATAGACAGATATGATAGACATGATAAAGGAGAGACAGGGAGATAGACAGATGGGATAGACATAATAAAAAAGGAGAGACAGGGAGATAGACAGATAGGATAGACATGATAAAAAGGAGAGACAGGGAGATAGACAGATAGGATATACATGATAAAGGAGAGACAGGGAGATAGACATATAGGATAGACATAATTTTTAAAAACGAGAGCCAGGAGATAGACATATAGGATAGACATAATTTTTTTAAAAATGAGAGCCAGGGAGATAGACAGATAGTGCATGTAATTTATTTCTTTGCATTTTCAAAAATTAGGTTAGGAATACCTCGTCTTAAATTATGCTGCTTTGAAAGAGAAAGACAGATGAGAGAGAGAGAGAGAGAGAGAGAGAGAGAGAGAGAGAGAGAGAGAGAGAGAGAGAGAGAGAGAGAGAGAGAGAGAGAGAGAGAGAGAGAGAGAGAGAGAGAGAGAGAGAGAGAGAGATACATACATACATACAGACAGACAGACAGACAGACAGACCGGAGGGACAGAGATAAAGACTGAAAAACAGATAGGCATGTAGGCAGACAGACAAACAGACCGACACACAGAGAGAAATACAGACGTACGCACACATGCTGATGTTAAACTAGTTAAAGGGTGAAACCTTGAAAGCTCAGCCTCCTTATTTTATGGAGGCTCAGGCTGAAAACATTGAAAGCTCAGCCTCCTTATTTTATGGAGGCTCAGGCTGAAACATTGAAAGCTCAGCCTCCTTATTTTATGGAGGCTCAGGCTGAAACATTGAAAAGCTCAGCCTCCTTATTTTATGGAGGCTCAGGCTGAAGAAGTAAAGAAGTTGGATATCATGTCAGCAAACAGAGGGGAGGACGCAGTGAAGCTGAAGGCATTGCATGTAGCACCTCAGCCAACTGCACTGGACGCTCACTTTGGAGGCCTGAGTTGGACATATCAGTATAATGTGATTGTCAATTGAACAAGTCATTCTATTCCTATAACTCCTTCAGTCTATATGTCCTCTACGTTTGACACGATCTATCACCTACTTCAATCGGTGTTAGAAAGAAAAACATGAAACGTTTGGACACTCAAGTGTCCTTTTAATACAAGATTGCTGGCGCTTTGGGGCAGCACCGACGTCACATTGAAAGCTCAGCCTCGACGATATGTTTACTCAGGGTTTCCAAACACAGTAATACAAGATAATGTCATGACAAACACACCTTGACAATGTCTTTACTGTTTCCAAACACAGTGATTTGAGCAATACAAGATAATGTTGTGACAAACACACCTTGACAATGTCTTTACTCAGGTTTCCAAACACAGTAATTTGAGCAATGCAAGATAATGTTGTGACAAACACACACAAGACATTTTGATGAAAAGATTCTGAACTAAAAGTTACAAATACGATTAAAAGAGGCGACAGAGAATAAAGTTTAAGGAACAGAGAAGTATAGCAGACAGACAGCTGATGTGCTTAAGCGTGTTGTCGGGAAGAACAGAAACCTGACGAGAATCGCAATCTGCAGATTCAATCAACAACACATTCGTATAATATACACACCATTCAAACACACACGGGATAATAGCTTGTGAAGTCATGTTACGATAATGTTACGATAAAGTCACCATAACAATGAAATTGTAAAAATGGGATGAAGAGAACACAGCAAAATCTAATAAAAGCCAGACATATTATTCAGTGGCAAATATTATCTTATCATTGGCAGTCTCGTGAGTTTCTTTATCACTCAAAATGTCATATGCGGACCAAAGTACAGTATAAGTCGGGATTGTGATTAATCTATTTATACATTGTTGTTATTATTATTATTATTATTATTATTATTATTATTATTATTATTATTATTATTATTATTATTATTATTATTATTATTATTATTATTATTATTATTATTATTATTATTCCTTTCTTTATCAGTTCCCATTCTACCTTTCTCCGGGATGCCCTGTCCTGGTATTTCATGTTGTCTTCCAAAAAAGGTAAATTTCTATTATTCAATGCCTCTTTTATATCTTCTTCCAGCATTTTTCGGTGTCTGCCTTTTGGTCTTTTACCTTGGGCTTTAGCATTGTATATTGATTTAGCTATTATATTGTCATTTATTCTGTTTACATGCCCAAACTATCTCAATTGATTATTTCTCTTAGTTTTTATGCCATCTGCTTTGGTTTGATCTCTTATTGCTGTGTTTCTGATTTTGTCTCTTTTAGTTTTCCCTACTGTTTTTAGATATTTCATTTCAGCTGCCTGTACTCTACTGTATTATCTGCTGTCTAAGGTCCAGGCTTCGCTGCCATAGAGGAGAGTAGGACAATAAACTGCATTGTGTACAGCCATTTTGAGTTTTGCTGAAAATTCTTGTTTACCTACAAATGCCTTTCCTAGATGGTTATATATTACACTTGCCTTTTTGATTATCTGGCTGATTTCTTCTTTTTAGTTTTCCTTCTGAGTTAATGCCCAATTTAAGATTTTGTATTTTAGCTTCCCAACTTACTAGCATTGTTTTGGTTTTCTTTGCATTTACTCTCATTCCTCTTTTATTTAGTTCATTGTTCATAATGTTGATATTCGACTGAAGGTCACTTTCTGATTTTCCAAACAGAACTAAATCATCGGCAAATGAAAGCATTGATACATTTACTGGTTTGAGCTTCCACATACCTACGTTCTTTTTCTTCATTTTTGATGCTGTCTTTGTGACTGAATCCATAAATGTGATAAACAAAAGAGGACTTAGGGTACAACCCTGTCTTACTCCTATATCTACATCAAATTCTGCAGATATATTTCCAGGTACTCTCACTGCTCATGTTGGTTTATTGTAAAACCTATTGGCTTCTATTAAATTTTACTCTACATCGTGTTCTTTTAAGGAATGCCATAGTTCGTCCCTCCTCACAGTGTAGTTTACAGTCTTATTATTATTATTATTATTATTATTATTATTATTATTATTATTAGTAGTAGTAGTATTATTATTATAGTAGTAGTAGTAGTAGTAGTAGTAGTAGTAGTAGTAGTAGTAGTAGTAGTAGTAGTAGTAGTAGTAGTAGTAGTAGTAGTAGTAGTAGCAGCAGCAGTAGTAGTAGTAGCAGTATTATCATTATTATTATTATTATTATTATTATTATTATTATTACTATTACTATTATTATTAGTAGTAGTAGTAGTAGTAGTAGTATTAGCAGCAGCATTTATTATATTAGTAGCAGTTAGCAGTAGTAGTAGTAGTAGTAGTAGTAGCAGTAGTAGTAGTAGTAGTAGTAGTAGTAATAGTAGCAGTAGCAGTAGCAGCAGTAGTAGCAGTAGTAGTAGTAGTAGTAGTAGTAGCAGTAGCAGTAGCAGCAGCAGTAGTAGCAGTAGTAGTAGTAGTAGTAGTAGTAGTAGTAGCAGTAGCAGTAGCAGTAGTAGCAGTAGTAGTAGTAGTAGCAGTAGTAGTAGTAGCAGTAGTAATAATAATAATAGTAGTAGTAGTAGTAGTAGTAGTAGTAGCAGCAGTAGTAGTAGTAGTAGTAGTAGTAGTAGCAGCAGTAGTAGCAGTAGTAGCAGTAGTAGTAGTAGTAGTACTATTATTGTTATTATCATGATCTATAAGTGAGGTTGCAACTCACATGATTTATCTCTATAGGTGTAAGTAGAGTTTTAAAATGGAATTTTGTCTCTTTCAGACAGGCTGGTTTCGTTCTATCATTTTTAAAGGTGTATGAGTGGTGGGGGGGTGCCAGCGGATCGAGACTCACGGTCAAATAATGAGTCACTGACAGCAAGAACACAAAACTACGACTTGTGTGCACATCTCCATTTTGCGTTAGCTGCTATCGGTACATCCAATTGACCGCCTGTAGTTGGCAATCTGGCTAGAACCTGATTCTCGCACCAGAAAACTCTCGCCATTAGATTCCCACCCCGGACTTGCTGCACCTTCATTCAAAAACACCACGTTCAACACCCTTCATTCAAAACACCACGTTCAACACCCTTCATTCAAAACACCACGTCCAACACCCTTCATTCAAAACACCATGTCCAACACCCTTCATTCAAAACACCACGTCCAACACCCTTCATTCAAAACACCATGTCCAACAACCTTCATTCAAAACACCACGTCCAACAACCTTCATTCAAAACACCACGTCCAACAACCTTCATTCAAAACACCATGTCCAACAACCTTCATTCAAAACACCACGTCCAACACCCTTCATTCAAAACACCATGTCCAACAACCTTCATTCAAAACACCACGTCCAACAACCTTCATTCAAAACACCACGTCCAACACCCTTCAATCAAAACACCACGTCCAACACCCTTCAATCAAAACACCACATCTAACACCCTTCAATCAAAACACCACGTCCAACACCCTTCATTCAAAACACCATGTCCAACAACCTTCAATCAAAACACCACGTCCAACAACCTTCATTCAAAACACCACGTCCAACACCCTTCAATCAAAACACCACGTCCAACATCCTTCAATCAAAACACCACATCCAACACCCTTCAATCAAAACACCACGTCCAACACCCTTCATTCAAAACACCATGTCCAACAACCTTCAATCAAAACACCACGTCCAACAGCCTTCAATCAAAACACCACGTCCAACAACCTTCAACAACCTTCAATCAAAACACCATCCAAAACCTTCAATCAAAACACCACGTCCAACAGTTCAATCAAAACACCACGTCCAACAACCTTCATTCAAAACACCACGTCCAACACCCTTCATTCAAAACACCACGTCCAACAACCTTCATTCAAAACACCAACACCCTTCATTCAAAACACCACGTCCAACACCCTTCATTCAAAACACCACGTCCAACAACCTTCATTCAAAACACCACGTCCAACAACCTTCATTCAAAACACCACGTCCAACAACCTTCATTCAAAACACCACGTCCAACAACCTTCATTCAAAACACCACGTCCAACAAAACCCACGTCAATCAAAAAAACACCACGTCCAACAACCTTCATTCAAAACACCACGTCCAACAACCTTCAATCAAAACACCATGTCCAACAACCTTCATTCAAAACACCACGTCCAACAACCTTCATTCAAAACACCACGTCCAACAACCTTCAATCAAAACACCATGTCCAACAACCTTCATTCAAAACACCACGTCCAACAACCTTCAATCAAAACACCACGTCCAACACCCTCATTCAAAACGACTCAGTCGAAGGCTACGTACAACAGCTGTGTCCGACAGGTGTCTGACAGGTGGGCGTTGATGAGATTGGCGTGTTATTTGTTTAAGTGGATACTTTGCATAGTTTGTCTTTATCATTTGTGTCTTGATAATTTCTTATCAAACATTTTTTTTAACCACCACAAAACTGTATGACACTGTCAGCAAACCTCTGCCTCTATGGACGTATTAGACTAAAGAGGTGTGCTGGAGGTGTGTTGGAGGTGTGTTGGAGTGACAGTGAAAGTTCACAACATGAGCACACCTCCTCTGCATTAACCTACTTGGTCTTGTAAGTTCTAGAGGACAAACATGTTTCTATAATAAGACGTACTTGACATCACTTTTCAACAAAGTGGGTGCACCTGTCCTTCACTACTAGATCTACTACTACAGGTAATGATCGAATGTAGGCCATGGGATGGGGGAGTGTGGAAGGGAGTAAAGCCGCTTTTTCATGATGACTACACGTAATGCGTGATACTACTACTACTACTCTTATTACTACTACTACTACTCTTATTACTACTACTACTACTCTTATTACTAATACTACTACTACTATTATTACTACTACTACTACTACTCTTATTACTAATACTACTACTACTGCTTATTACTACTACTACTACTACTACTCTTATTACTACTACTACTACTCTTATTACTAATACTACTACTCTTATTACTACTACTACTACTTATTACTACTACTACTACTACTACTACTACTACTACTACTACTACTACTACTATTACTTTTAGTACTACTACTACTACTCTTATTACTAATACTAATACTCTTATTACTACTACTACTACTCTTATTACTACTACTACTACTCTTATTACTACTTCTACTACTCTTATTACTACTACTACTACTCTTATTACTACTATTACTACTACTAATACTACTACTACTACTCTATTACTATTACTACTACTACTACTAATTATTACTACTACTACTACTAATACTACTACTACTACTATACTACTCTTATTACTAATACTACTACTCTTATTACTAATACTACTACTCTTATTACTAATACTACTACTCTTATTACTAATACTATACTCTTATTACTACTGCTACTACTACTACTACTACTACTACTACTACTACTACTACTACTACTACTACTACTACTACTACTACTACTACTACTACTACTACTACTCTTATTACTAATACTACTACTCTTATTACTAATACTACTACTCTTAATACTACTACTACTACTACTACTACTACTACAACTACTACTGCTACTGCTACTACTACTACTACTACTACTACTACTACTCTTATTACTAATACTACTACTCTTATTACTAATACTATTACCTTATTACTAATACTAATACTCTTATTACTACTACTACTACTCTTGTGCTACTACTACTACTCTTATTACTAATACTACTACTCTTATTACTACTAATACTACTCTTATTATTACTACTACTACTATTATTACTACTACCACTACTCTTATTACTAATGCTACTACTCTTATTACTACTGCTGCTACTCTTATTACTAATACTACTACTCTTATTACTACTACTACTACTACTACTAATACTACTACTATATTATTACTACTACTACTACTCTTATTACTAATACTACTATTACTACTACTACTACTACTACTACTACTACTACTACTACTACTACTACTACTACTACTCTTATTACTACTACTACTACTCTTATTACTAATACTACTACTCTTGTTACTACTACTACTACTCTTATTACTACTAATGCTACTACTACTCTTTATTACTACTGCTACTGCTAATCTTGTGCTACTGCTACTACCTTATTACTACTGCTACTGCTCTTGCTACTGCTACTACTACCTGTATTACTACTACTACTACTACTATTGCTCTTTTGCTACTGCTACTACTCTATTACTAATACTACTACTTCTTCTCTTATTACTACTACTACTACTACTACTACTTCTTATTACTACTACTACTACTCTTATTACTACTACTACTACTACTACTACTACTACTACTACTCTTATTACTACTACAACTACTACTACTACTGCTACTCTTTATTACTACTACTACTACTCTTGTTACTACTGCTACTCTTGTTACTAATACTACTGCTCTTATTACTACTACTACTACTACTCTTGTTACTACTATTACTACTCTTATTACTAATACTACTACTCTTACTACTACTACTACTACTAATACTACTACTACTACTACAACTACTACTACTCTTATTATTACTACCACTACTACTACTACTACTACTACTACTACTCTGTAATAATACTACTCTATTACTAATACTACTACTCTTATTACTACTACTACCACTACTCTTATTACTACTACTACTACTCTTATTACTAATACTACTACTACTCTTATTACTAATACTACTACTCTTATTACTAATACTACTACTCTTGTTACTACTACTTCTACTCTTATTACTAATACCACTACTCTTATTACTAATACTACTACTCTTATTACTAATACTACTACTACTCTTATTACTAATACACAATTACTCTTATTGCTAATACTACTACTCGTATTACTAATACTACTACTCTTATTACTACTACTACTACTTTATTACTAGTACTACTACTCTTATTACTAATACTACTACTCTTGTGCTACTATTACTACTCTTGTTACTTATGCTACTTACTCTTGCTACTACTGCTACTACTAATGCTACTACTACTACCACTGCTACTGCTACTACTATCACTGCTACTACTGCTACTGCTGCTCTTATTATTACTACCACTACTGCTACTACTACTACTACTCTTTATTACTACTACTACTTTTATTACTAATACTACTACTCTTATTACTACTACTACTACTACTCTTATTACTACTACTACTACTCTTATTACTAATACTACTACTCTTATTACTAATACTACTACTCTTATTACTACTACTACCACTCTTATTACTAATACCACCAATTTTATTACTAATACTACTACTCTTATTACGAATACTACTACTCTATTACTACTACTACTACTCTGCTGCTGCTGCTACTACTGCTACTACTGCTGCTGCTACTACTACTGCTGCTGCTACTACTACTA
>JAXRKP010001054.1:47500-52500 GCA_037039925.1 Doris montereyensis | reverse complement strand
AAATGATTGGCTTGTAAGCTGATGATTAAAAGGTTCCTGTAAATGATTGGCTCTGATGATGATTAAAAGGTTCCTGTAAATGATTGGCTCTGTAAGATGATGATTGGAAAGGTTCCTGTAAGTGGTTGGCTCTGTAAGCTGATGATGAAATGGTTGGCTCTGTAGGTTCCTGTAAATGGTTGGTAAGCTGGTGATTTAAAAGGTTCTGTAAATGGTTGATGTATGATTCAAAATGGTTGGCTCTGTGAAATGGTTGGCTCTGTAAGCTGATGATTCAAAAGGTTTCTGTAAATGGTTGGCTCTGTAAGCTGATTGAAAAGGTTCATGTAAATGGTTGGCTCTGTAAGCTGATGATTTAAAAGTTTCCTGTAAATGGATGGCTCTGTAATCTGATGATTGAAAATGTTCCTGTAAATTGTTGGCTCTGTAAGCTCATTGAAAAAGTTTCTGTAAATGATTGGCTCTGTAAGCTGATTATTGAAAAGGTTCCTGTAAACGGTTGTCTCTGTAAGCTAATTGAAAAGGCTCCTGTAATTTCGTGGCTCTGTAAGATGATTATTGAAAAAGCTCCTGTAAATGGTTGGCTTTTTAAGCAGATGATTGAAAAGGTTCCTGTAAATGATTGGCTCTGTAATCTAATGATTGAAAAGGCTCCTGTAAATGGCTGGCTCTGTAAGCTGATGTCTGAAAAGGTTCATGTAAATTGTTGAGTCTGTAAGCTGATCATTGAAAAGGCTCCTGTAAATGATAGGCTCTGTCAGCTGATTATTGAAAAAGGTTCCTGTAAACGGTTGACTCTGTAAAGCTAATTGAAAAGGCTCCTGTAATTTCGTGGCTCTGTAAGATGATTATTGAAAAAGCTCCTGTAAATGGTTGGCTTTTTTAAGCAGATGATTGAATTGGCTCCTGTAAATGATTGATTGAAAAGGTTCCTGTCAATGGTTGTCTCTGTAAGCTGATGACTGAAAAGGTTCATGTAAATGAGTAGCTCTGTAAACTGATTGAAAAGATTCCTGTAACTGGTTGGCTCTGTAAGCTGATTGAAAAGGTTCCGATAAATGGTTGGCTCTGTAAGCCGATGATTCTAATGGTTCCTGTGAATACTGTGCTCTCTAAGCATGTGACTGAAAAAAGTTCCTGTAAATGGTTGACTCTGTAAACCGACTGAAAAGGTTCCTGTAAATAGTGTGCTCTGTAAGCTGATTGTAAAGGTTCATGTAAATGGTGTGCTCTGTAAGCTGATTGTAAAAGTTCCTGGAAATGGTTGGCTCTGTAAGCTGATTGTAAAAGTTCCTGGAAATGGTGTGCTTTGTAAGTTGACGATTGTAAAGGTTCCTGTAAATGGTGTGCTCTGTAATCTGATGATTGGAAAGGTGGCTGTAAATGGTTGGCTCTGTAAGCTGATTGGAAAGGTTCCTGTAAATAGTTGGCTCTGTAAGCTGATTGGAAAAGTTCCTGTAAATGATTGGCTCTGTAATCTGATGATTGGAAAGGTTCCTGTAAATGGTTGGCTCTGTAAGCTGATTGGAAAGGTTCCTGTAAATGATTGGCTCTGTAATCTGATGATTGGAAAGGTTCCTGTAAATGGTTGGCTCTGTAATCTGATGAAATCCTACCGAAAACCCTGAAATCATCTTAGTTGTGGATGTGGGTAAATCAAATCAAACAAACAAAACCCCCTCAATTTGCCGTTTTCGTATGGTACAAATATTTGACATTTGGTTTTTAGAGAAAATAAAACATGACTCATTCATTTCTCATAATTGTTGGTCACAATATTTTGAATGCGTCCCAAATAGTATAAACTTTTTAGGGCAGATATTACAAGTCAGGTTCCAGAACTTTTCGTCTCTATGGTCTTTAGAGATCCAATGTTTTAAAGATCAAAATTTTAAGATGGGGTAGCGATTCTTCAAATATTCTCAAGTGTTCTAAAGTAACCGTAGTCTTCCATCACGAGGATCTCGTCATCATGTCACTTACGCAGATGGAGTTGTCGCATTTTTGAATAAGGGCTGTCGTCTGTACTGTTCTTGACGATAAAATTTGTATCATTCAATATGGAACGTAATACTCAATAAGGAGATCATCAGTCTCTGCAAGAATAGAACATGTCCCATTAAATTTGTCTAACAAAAGTTTTAGATAGTCATTGTTGAGATCTGGCTTTATAGATAATAGGCATTCCTGTGTCTTTTCCGATTTTTGAGATCTCGATGCATATTTTCTCCGTCAGAGTACACGAGTCCTCGATCATGTCAGCGACGCAGTGCGTGATTACTGTTACTAGCCTTTTGATTTCCCGATAATTGAGTTTCATCACATGTGAACTTGGTTTTTTTCCATCTTCCTCATCGGTCTGGCGTGAATATATGTGTCAGGAAAGGTGTAGATCTATGTTCTCGTTGTGTTCTCGCTGTGTTCTCGTTGTGTTTCACTTCTGTCTCCGTGTCGTTTATGTCGTTTGATTCACTGGTTGTGTTTTCGATTTCCCAAATTTGTTTTTTTCAAGCGGCGATGTTATGGTTGACACACTGAATGAATGGATAGCACTGTCCTGACTCAGGATAGACTTGTTGTCGTGTTGTTCTCGTTTGTTGAATGTTCACTTCTGTCTCCCGTTCTTATTTTGATTAAAGTCCGTTGTAGATGTTTCGTCAAGCGGCGATTGTTGAACACTGAATGAAGCACCGTCATTATTCTGGATTGACTCCAGTTGTCTTGAGTCAACACTTTTCTTCCATTTCAAAAAGTCCGTGTTCGTAGATGTGTCGTCAAGGGGCGATGTTATGGTTGACACACTGAATGAGTGTGTAGCACCGTCATTATTCTGGGTTGACTCCATATTGTTGTTGTTTGTTCGTTGAATGTCGGCACTCGCAGTTTCTTCGTTTTTAATAAAGTCCGTGTTGGTAGATGTTGTTGCTGGCTCCGTTGTTACTCTTGTATCATTTTGATTCCTAAGTTTGTCTCGTCTTATTTGGCTCGGTGACTTTCGTCTGAAGCTGGCAGGAGTCGAATGATGCCTCGCCGACACACTCATGTCGTCCATGGCCATGCCATCAAAACAAAGGGCGAGGGTAGTGCGCTCTTGATTTTCAACTAGTTTAAATGAGGAGAAGTGATATTCCTCTAAAATGCTGTTGATAAGATATCGCAGCATCGTCGGCAATCCGCCAACTGGCATATTGATGTCGTGTAACAACAAAAGAAACTTGAAATCATAAATTGAACGCAAGCTCGCTCACCCACGTCTGGCCTGCTCGGTAACCAAACCGGAAGTATCTTCGTCTCTACCGTTGATATTATATAATAAATGTATAAGTGCTCACCGAGGCCAATAACAACAACAAAAACTACTGGTGCTGCCTACACTAACAAAAACAACTGGTACTGCCTACACTAACAAAACCAACTGGTGCTGCCTACACTAACAAAAACAACTGATGCTGGTTATACTAAAAAAACAACTGATGCTGGTTATACTAACAAAAACAACTGGTGCTGCCTACACTAACAAAAACAACTGGTGCTGCTTACACTAACAAAAACAACTGGTGCTGGCTACACTAACAAAAACAAATGGTGATGGTTATTCTAAGAAAAAACAACTGGTGCTGCCTACACTAATAAAAACAACTGGTGCTGCCTACACTAATAAAAACAACTGGTGCTGCCTACACTAACAAAAACAACTGGTGCTGCTTACACTAATAAAAACAACTGGTGCTGCCTACACTAATAAAAACAACTGGTGCTGCCTACACTAATAAAAACAACTGGTGCTGGCTACGCTAAGAAAAACAACTGGTGATGACTACACTAACAAAAACAACTGGTGCTGGTTACACTAACAAAAACAACTGGTGCTGGCTACACTAAAAAAAACAACTGGTGCTGGCTATTCTAACAAAATAACTGGTGCTGGCTACACTAAAAAAAACAACTGGTGCTGCCTAAAAAAAACAACTGGTGCTGCCTACACTAAAAAAAACAAAGCAACACGTATAGATTGAAGTCGAAAAAAGAGAGTGAATGTAAGATAAAAAGATATGAAATGGCAAACACATTCACTAATTTTTTTATTCTATTTGGTGCTTCCAACCTTGCACTGTGGTCAGCCGATACTACACTCACGGCTCTCAGATATTGCACAGAAACGAAGAAAGTCAACAGTCAGTTTTCTGTTATGACTAAGCTAAGAAACAAAGAAGAAACCATTTTGTTAACGTTTAATAAAATATGATCTGTGCTGGCGCCGTCATTCGTCGTCAAAACATGTATTGTATGAATGGATATGACAACTAAGAAAAGTAAACATGTATTGGTTGAATGGATACGACAACTGGTAGCTGTACAGTAAAAAAAACAACTGTATGAATGGATACGACAACAAAATAAACATGGTGTTGGTATGAATGGATATGACAACTAAGAAGTGTACAGTAAAAATGTATTGTATGAATGGATACGACAACTAACAAGTGTAAGTAAACATGTATTGTATGAATGGATACAACAACTAACAAGTGTAAAGTAAACATGTATTGTATGAATGGATATGACAAGAAGGAATGTAAGATAAAACCAGATATTGAAATGGATACGACAACTAAGTAGTGTAAGTAAACATGTATTGTATGAATGGATACGACAACTAACAAGTGTACAGTAAACATGTATTGTATGAATGGATACGACAACTAACAAGTGTACAGTAAACATGTATTATATGAATGGATACGACAACTAACAAAGTGTACAGTAAACATGTATTGTATGAATGGATACGACAACTAACAAGAAACAGTAAACATGTATTGTATGAATGGATACGACAACTAAGAAGTGTACAGTAAAACATGTATTGTATGAATGGATACGACAACTAACAAGTGTACAGTAAACATGTATTGTATGAATGGATACGACAACTAAGTAGTGTACAGTAAACATGTATGAATGGATACGTGTACAGTAAACATGTATTGTATGAATGG
>JAXRKP010001054.1:5000-45000 GCA_037039925.1 Doris montereyensis | reverse complement strand
ATCTGGGTCACAGGACTTCAAATCGACACACGCTTCCATCTGGGTCACAATGGACTTCAAATCGACACACGCTTCCATCTGGGTCACAGTGGACTTCAAATCGACACACGCTTCCATCTGGGTCACAGTGGACTTCAAATCGACACACGCTTCCATCTGGGTCACAGTGGACTTCATCGACACACGCTTCCATCTGGGTCACAATGGACTTCAAATCGACACACACGCTTCCATCTGGGTCACAGTGGACTTCAAATCGACACACGCTTCCATCTGGGTCACAGTGGACTTCAAATCGACACACGCTTCCATCTGGTCACAGTGACTTCAAATCGACACATGCTTCCATCTGGGTCACAGGATCGAACGACGCTTCCATCTGGGTCACAGTGGACTTCAAATCGACACACGCTTCCATCTGGGTCACAGTGGACTTCAAATCGACACACGCTTCCATCTGGGTCACAGTGGACTTCAAATCGACACACGCTTCCATCTGGGTCACAATGGACTTCAAATCGACACACGCCTCCATCTGGGTCACAGTGACTTCAAATCGACACACGCCTCCATCTGGGTCACAATGGACTTCAAATCGACACACGCCTCCATCTGTGTCACAGTGGACTTCAAAGTACCACGCCTCCATCTGGGTCACAGTGGACTTCAAATCGACAGGCTTCCATCTGGGTCACAGTGGACTTCAAATCGATTTGTTCGTAGTGTCATCTTTCTGAGCATCATCAGATGAAAGTGATATGATAAATTGTCGGTTGTTTTTTTCTTACAACATGACAGACAAGACGTGTGCATAGTGAAAAGTGTAGGTCCTAGTAATGATTCCCGAGGGACGCCAGAGCAGTTTCCTTTGATCTTTCACTAATCACAATCGATGAGAACGCATTGTATTCTATTTCTTAAGCAAGATTTAAACCAATCGATGAGAACGCATTGTATTCTATTTCTCAAGCAAGATTTAAACCAATCGATGAGAACGCATTGTATTCTATTAAGCAAGATTTAAACCAATCGATGAGAACGCATTGTATTCTATTTCTTAAGCAAGATTTAAACCAATGGATGAGAACGCATTGTATTCTATTTCTTAAGCAAGATTCAAACCAATCGATGAGAACGCATTGTATTCTATTTCTCAAGCAAGATTTAAACCAATCGATGAGAACGCATTGTGTTCTATTAAGCAAGATTTAAACCAATCCATGAGAACGCATTGTATTCTATTATTAAGCAAGATTTAAACCAATCGATTAGAACGAATTGTATTCTATTAAGCAAGATTTAAACCAATCGATTAGAACGCATTGTGTTCTATTAAGCAAGATTCAAACCAATCCATGAGAACGCATTGTATTCTATTTCTCGAGCAAGATTTAAACCAATCGAAAGGGATCCTCTTTATGCTGAAAGACGTTTCAAGTTTTTGTCAAAGGCTCATAGAAAATCAAGAAGAAAGACTACACCAATATAACTAACTCGCAGAAGATCAGGTGACACCCGCAGAAGGGTGGGGTGGTTTGGGTGCATTAGTTTGAAGAGCTCACTTCGTTGGAGATAAGATAAGATAAGATACAACCTTATCGTCCAAACGTGGCACACTGTCTTGGTGTTACACTACCTTTAATATAAGAAATATGAATACAACACAATTATACTATCAATAAATCATTATTCACACACACACACACACACACACACACACACGCACACACGCGCGCGCACGTGCGCGCGCATACATACATACATTTAAGCATTACGGGATCAAAACATGTATAACATAACAGCAAAGAATTAGCATTCTTCTAATACATGTATAACATAACAGCAAATAATTGACCTTTTTCTAATATATGTATAACATAACAGCATATAATTAACATTCTTCTAATATATGTACATGTGTAGTCATGGCATTGAATACAATTCAAGAGAGCGGTGATGATAATGAAGCTGGTGATGATAATGAAACTGGTGATGATAATGAAACTGGTGATGATAATGAAACTGGTGATGATAATGAAACAGCTGGTGATGATAAAGAAACTGGTGATGATAAAGAAACTGGTGATGATAATGAAACTGGTGATGATAAAGAAACTGGTGATGATAATGAAACTGGTGATGATAATGAAACTGGTGATGATAATGAAACTGGTGATGATAAAGAAACTGGTGATGATAATGAAACTGGTGATGATAATGAAACTGGTGATGATAATGAAACTGGTGATGATAATGAAACTGGTGATGATAATGAAACTGGTGATGATAATGAAATTGGTGATGATAATGAAATTGGTGATGATAATGAAACTGGTGATGATAATGAAATTGGTGATGATAATGAAACTGGTGATGGTAACGAAATTGGCGATGGTAACGAAATTGGTGATGGTAATGATACTAATTTTACAGATGATGGTAATAATGATATTTTATATATGTCTTCATGAGAGGAGAGACGTTTTAAAACAGTCAAAGGGTATGAGAGAGTGCAGGCAGTGTACACAATCCTTAAACTCAAGCGCCTTTTGTTTAGGGTTTTTGTTTATGGGGTCTTTTTTTGGAAGATGGGATAGGGGGGGGTAATTTAGTGTGGGTTTTTTAACGGGGTTATTTTGGCAGGGGGGGGTTGTTCTTGTTTAGAAGTATGCATTTATAGAGCATTTACATAGCTATGAGTAGATTTACCTTTCAACCTTTGTTTTAAGAAGAGTTACATTTCAGTCAATACTATTCGTTAGCGGCACACCGACACTGGTTCCACCAATCACAGCAGCTGTCACTACAACAAATGGCAATGGACGAGACACGTGAGTATTATTTGCATTTACATTTTATAACCCTATGAAAACGCATAATTGTTTTAGCCGTTGTTTGACGTATGTAGGTAGCGAAACTCCATTCTGACTCATAGCACTAGCATAGTGATAATGCATAGCATAGATACTTTTAAATTAGTGGGGTTTTTTTACATACTTTGGATACATACAAACAGAGTTACCAAATGTCTTTTTCCTCCTCTCTCAGTTGCCTTTAATAACTTTCAAACTGATTAGTCTGATTTATGCGTGAATACCTGAATTAGTACTCTTTAACGGCGACACGACGGTGTGACAGTAATGTCTGTCCCTACCGTGAACAGGAAATCAGGCTTAGTTAGCCTGACGTGTTTAGATATTCATGCAATCCGTTTGAAATAGACATGCCAACGTGATCAGATGGCCTTCCTTGTTAAGGTTGAATTTGTGCTAAAATTAATTTCGCGAGTGGATCTTTGTCTATACTGAAACCTTAATATCTCTGACAGACTACTGTTATCGGGCATTCGAAAGTTGGACATAACATAGCATAACATAATCAAATTACCCATAACAACAACGATCTTCAGAAAAGATTCCTATTACCATTTAAAGTCATGCAAAAAACATTAGAAATGCCGTCTTCGTGACTTGGGAGCAAATACGTTTTGTCCAAGCACACACGAAATAAAAGAGGGCCACGGTAGTGATTAGAAATAATTACACTATCACTTTGTATTAGTGATTAGTCACAATTACACTATCACTTTGTAGTAGTGATTAGTCACAATTACACTATCACTATGTAGTAGTGATTTGTCACAATACACTATCACTATGTAGTAGTGATTTGTCATAATTACACTATCACTCTGTAGTAGTAATTTATCACAATTACACTATTCATCACTTTGTAGTAGTGATTTGTCACAATTACACTATTCATCACTCTGTAGTAGTGATTTGTCACAATTACATTATTCATCATTCTGTAGTAGTATTTGTCACAATTACATTATACATCACTCCGGTAGTACTCATTTGTCACAATTAACCTATTCATCACTCTGTAGTAGTCATTTGTCACAATTACACTATTCATCATTCTGTAGTAGTTATTTTGTCAGAATTACATTATTCATCATTCTGTAGTAGTAATTTGTCCCAATTACATTATTCATTATTCTGTAGTAGTAATTTGTCACAATTACACTATTCATCATTCTGTAGCAGTAATTTGTCACAATTACATTATTCATCACTCTGTAGTAGTCATTTGTCACAATTACACTATTTATCAATCTGTAGTAGTGATTTGTCACAATTACACTATTCATCAATCTGTAGTAGTCATTGTCATAATTACACTATTCATCATTTTGTAGTAGTGATTTGTCACAATTACACTATTCATCACTCTCTAGTAGTCATTTGTCACAATTACATTATTCATCACTCTGTAGTAATGCTTTGTCACAATTACACTATTCATCATTCTGTAGTAGTGATTTGTCACAATTACACTATTAATGACTCTATAGTAATCACGTGTTACAATTACATTATTCATCACTCTGTAGTAGTCATTTGTCACAATTACACTATTCATCAATCTGTAGTAGTCATTTGTCACAATTACACTATTCATCACTCTGTACTAATCATTTGTCACAATTAGACTATTCATCACTCTGTAGTAGTCATTTGTCACAATTACACTATTAATCACTCTATAGTAACCACTTGTTACAATTACATTATTCATCACTCTGTGGTAATAATTTGTCATAATTACACCATTACTCACTCTGTAGTAATAATTTGTCACAATTACACTATTAGACACTCTATAGTAACGAAATCTTCCTACTGATAAAGGAAACGAAATGATCTTTTGATAAAGGAAACGAAATCATCTTATTGATAAAACAAACGAAATGATCTTATTGATAAAGAAAACGAAATGATCTTTTGATAAAGGAAACGAAATGATCTGATTGATAAAACAAACGAAATGATCTTTTGATAAAGGAAACGAAAGGATCTTTTGATAAAGAAAACGAAATGATCTTATTGATAAAGGAAACGAAAGGATCTTTTGATAAAGGAAACGAAATGATCTTATTGATAACGGAAACAAAATGATCTTATTGATAAAGGAAAGGAAATGATCTTATTGATAAAGGAAACGAAATGATCTTATTGATAATGGAAACGAAAGGACTTATTGATAAAGGAAACCAAATGATCTTATTGATAAAGAAAACGACATGATCGTATTGATAAAGGAAACGAAACGATATTATTGATAAAGGAAACCAAATGATCTTATTGATAAAGGAAACGACATGATCTTATTGATAAAGGAAACGAAATGATCTTATTGATAAAAGAGACGAAATGATCTTATTCATAAAGGAAACGAAATGATCTATTGATAAAAGAGACGAAATGATCTTATTGATAAAGGAAACGAAATGATCTTATTGATAAAGGAAACGAAATGATCTTATTGATAAAGGAAACGAAATGATCTTATTGATAAAAGAGACGCAAACTATCAAAGAGACAAAGCATCCAATGCTCTTTGACGACACAGCAAGCAAAAAGCAAATGTCAACTCACCTGACAGGTAGCACTCAATGTTATAACCAAGAGATACCATCTGGGATTTCTAAAGTTCTGACAGCATTCCGCACTGACAGGCCCCCATCCACATGGATCTATGTCATCATCATCTTCGGTATCCTCGTAATTTATTCCTTGACCAGAAACACGTTTAGACAAATCCATGCCATCCCCTTTTTCGACCATAGCTCCTCTCGGTGACTCGCACTGATCAGTGTTGAGTGAGGGTTCAAGGGATTTCCTAGAAACTTCCACATCATCTGCAAGCGATTTTAATCGGAGAACGCCGCTGATCACATGGCGGTCAGTTTCTTTAGCGTCCTCGTCATCGGAAATGTCCTTGTAGCATTGAAGGGTTGGGTGCGCCATGTGACGTATGTAATGACTTACGAAACCCCAAGTGGGGAAGCAAAGACTCGAACTCGTTAAACAGATCGGCGATAAAATATTTCTAAAATTCTGATGGCAAAGAATCTAGTTCGTAGTTTCCACTATATCCACCAGCCTTAGTCAACACGCTCATCGTTGTAACCGTCGTTGTTGCAAACGACTGACAACCAACACTGTTTATGACAGAATGTCACTACACTAGTGTGACTGTAAACGTCCGTTGTAGCAAACGACTGACAACCAACACTGTTTATGACAGAATGTCACTACACTAGTGTGACTGTAAACGTCCGTTGTAGCAAACGAATGACAACCAACACTGTTTATGACAGAATGTCACTAGACGTCCGTTGTAGCTCGTCTCTGCTTTCTACTGTTCATCTGATAGTCGCGATGTTTGGCCTTCTTTCGAATTGAGTTCACGACGCACGGCCGGCGACGATGACGGCGTTGTGAACACATTTACCTGATGGCCCTCTGTGGGGCGTTGAGAGAGAGAGAGAGAGAGAGAGAGAGAGAGAGAGAGAGAGAGAGAGAGAGAGAGATGTTGGCGATGTTAAAGCTGTTATTGTAAAATCGCTATAATCTTCAATTGAACTCCTTCAATCACCCTAACTTGAATGGCTTTCCACCCAGTCTTCCATTGACAGGCAATATTGTAATAATATATTGTCTGCAAACAAAATAAAATTTGATCCAGGTTGGCAAAGAAGAATTCCACATTTTGTAAACGGCCCATGAGCTCGTCTCTGCTTAACTACTTGTGTACATGTTTTGTTCACAATTATTCTATCTGTCGTCAATAACGATTATAACTCAGACAATGATTTTACTTGGCTTGGCTGCCTATTCATACGTCCGGGTGGGAAATGTTTGACATCTTATGAATGGTAATTACCACTTCATGACGTTGCCATTCCTGCAAGTCCTTTTCAGGTGCGAAGTCACTCAAACGTATGTTGTTTGGTGTCAATCAAATCAATGCGATATCAAAGTGTGTGTGTGTTGTATTGTTTGTTTGAACCCATTGTTGTATTCAAGTGTGTGTGTTCTATTGTTTAGTTTAAATCCATTGTTGTATTCAAGTGTGTGTGTTCTATCGTTTTAGTTTAAATCCATTGTTGTATATAACGTGTGAGTGTTGTATTGTTTAGTTTAAATTCATTGTTGTATCTAAAGTGTGAGTGTTGTATTGTTTTGTTTAAATCCATTGTTGTATATAAAGTGTGAGTGTTGTATTGTTTTGTTTAAATCCATTGTATATAACGTGTGAGTGTTGTATTGTTTAGTTTAAATTCATTGTTGTATATAACGTGTGAGTGTTGTATTGTTTAGTTTAAATTCATTGTTGTATATAACGTGAGTGTTGTATTGTTTTGTTTGAATTCATTGTATATAAAGTGTGAGTGTTGTATTGTTTAGTTTAAATTCATTGTATATAAAGTGTGAGTGTTGTATTGTTTAGTTTAAATCCATTGTATATAAAGTGTGAGTGTTGTATTGTTTAGTTTAAATTCATTGTATATAACGTGTTGAGTGTTGTATTGTTTAGTTTAAATTCATTGTTGTATCTAAAGTGTGAGTGTTGTATTGTTTAGTTTAAATCCATTGTATATAAAGTGTGAGTGTTGTATTGTTTAGTTTAAATCCATTGTATATAATGTGTGAGTGTTGTATTGTTTAGTTTAAATCCATTGTATATAAAAGTGTGAGTGTTGTATTGTTTTGTTTAAATTCATTGTATATAAAGTGTGAGTGTTGTATTGTTTAGTTTAAATTCATTGTATATAAAGTGTGAGTGTTGTATTGTTTAGTTTAAATTCATTGTATATAACGTGTGAGTGTTGTATTGTTTAGTTTAAATTCATTGTATATAAAGTGTGAGTGTTTTAAATTCATTGTTTAGTTTAAATCCATTGTATATAAAGTGTGAGTGTTGTATTGTTTAGTTTAAATTCATTGTATATCTAAAGTGTGAGTGTTGTATTGTTTAGTTTAAATCCATTGTTCTATCTAACGTGTGAGTGTTGTATTGTTTAGTTTAAATTCATTGTTATATCTAAAGTGTGAGTGTTGTATTGTTTAGTTTAAATCCATTGTTATATATAAAGTGTGAGTGTTGTATTGTTTAGTTTAAATCCCATTGTTGTATATAACGTGTGAGTGGTGTATTGTTTAGTTTAAATCATTGTTGTATATAATGTGTGAGTATTGTTTATTGTTTAGTTTAAATCCATCGTGTATCTGAAGTGTGAGTGGTGTATTGTTTAGTTTTAAATCCATCGTGTATATTGTTTAGTTTAAATCCATCGTGTTGTAGTGTTTTTTAGTTTAAATCCATTGTTGTATATAACATGTGAGTGTTGTCTTGTGTAGTATAAATTCATTGTGTATCTAGGTCTAACATTGCATAAGGACGTTGTATCACTAGGTCTATCATTACATAAAGTGTCTAGTGGTCTATCATTACATAAGAACGTTTACTAGGTCTAACATTACATAAGAACGTCCATCACTAGGTCTATCATTACATAAGAACGTCTACACCTCACTAGGTCTATCATTACATAACGATGCCTACACCTCACTAGGTCTAACATTGTAACGATGCCTACACCTCTACTAGGTCTAACATTGCAAACGATGCCTACACCTCACTAGGTCTATCATTGCATAAGAACGTCTACACCTCACTAGGTCTATCATTGCATAAGAACGTCTTGTAGGTCTATCATTACATAAGAACGTCTACACCTCACTAGGTCTATCATTACATAACGATGCCTATCACTGTTCTAACATTGCATAACGATGCCTGTCACTAGGTCTAACATTGCATAACGATGCCTACACCTCACTAGGTCTATCATTGCATAAGAACGTCTACACCTCACTAGGTCTATCATTGCATAAGAACGTCTACACCTCACTAGGTCTATCATTGCATAAGAATGTCTACACCTCACTAGGTCTAACATTGCACAAAATTACACCTCACTATGTCTAACATTGCATTAAATGCCTACACCTCACTATGTCTAACACTGTGAGGGTGTCTCCACCTCACTATGTCTTAAATTGTGTAAGGATGTCTACACCTCACTATGTCTTAAATTGTGTAAAGATGTCTACACCTCACTAGGTCTATCATTGCATAAGAACGTCTACACCTGACTTCTAACATTGCATAAGGACGTCTACACCTGACTATCTAACATTGCATAAGAACGTCTACACCTCACTAGGTCTAACATTGCATAAGAACGTCTACACCTGACTAGGTCTAACATTGCATAAGAACGTCTACACCTCACTAGGTCTAACATTGCATAAGAACGTCTACACCTCACTAAGGTCTAACATTGCATAAGGACGTCTACACCTCATTATGTCTAACATTGTGTAAGTGTGTCTACACCTCCCTATGTCTAACATTGCATAAATTCCACCTCACTATGTCTAACACTGTGGTGTGTCTACACCTCCTATGTCTTAAACTGTGTAAATCCACCTCACTATGTCAGGACGCCAAACCTCGCTGTGTCTAACACTATGTATGTCTACACCTCACTATGTCTTAAATTGTGTAAGGATGTCTACACCTCACTATGTCTAACACTTGCATCAGGACGCCAAACCTCGCTATGTCTAGCACTGTGTAAGGGTGCCTACACCTCACTATGTCTAGCACTGTGTAAGGGTGTCTATTATGTCTTAGTTTAAATCCACTATGTCTAGCACTGAGTAAGGGTGTCTACACCTCACTATGTCTTGTGTAAGGGTGTCTACACCTCACTATGTCTAGCACTGTGTAAGGATGTCTACACCTCACTATGTCTAGCACTGTGTAAGGATGTCTACACCTCACTATGTCTAGCACTGTGTAAATGTCTATCACTATGTCTAGCACTGAGTAACGGTGTGTCTACACCTCACTATGTCTAGTTTGTAAGGGTGTCTACACCTCACTATGTCTAGCACTGTGTAAGGACGCCTACACCTCACTATGTCTAGCACTGTGTAAGGGTGTCTACACCTCACTATGTCTAACTGTGTAAGGGTGTCTACACCTCACTATGTCTAGCACTGTGTAAGGGTGTCTACACCTCACTATGTCTTAAATTGTGTAAGGACGTCTTTACACTATGTCTAACATTGCTAAGGATCTACACCTCATTTTCTAACATTGCGTAAGGATGTCTACACCTCACTAGGTCTAACATTGCATAAGGATGTCTACACATCACTATGTCTAACATTGCAAGGATGTCTACACATCACTATGTCTAACATTGTAAGGATGTCTACACATCACTATGTCTAACATTGCGTAAGGATGTCTACACATCACTATGTTTAACTAGGTCTTTATCATTGTCTAACATTGCGTAAGAAGTCTACACCTCATTGCGTAAGGATCTATTCACCATGTCTAACATTGCGTGGATGTCTACACCTCACTATGTCTAACATTGCATAAGGATCTACACATCACTATGTCTAACATTGTGTAAGGATGTCTACATATCACTCAACATTGCGTAAGGATGTCTAACATCATGCATAACGATGCCTACACCTCACATTGCGTAAGGATCTATCATTGTCTAAATTGCGTAAGAACGTCTACACCTCACTAGGTCTATCATTGTTTAACATTGCGTAAGGATGTCTACACATCACTAGGTCTAACATTGCGTAAGAATGTCTACACTTCACTAGGTCTAACATTGCGTAAAGGATGTCTACACCTCACTATGTCTAACGTTGTGTAAGGACACCTACACCTCACTGTGTCTAACATTGCATGTCTACGATGCCTTCCGTACATGTCTCACCTCAATCGGTCTAACATTGCATAAGGACGTCTACACTTCACTAGGTCTATCATTGCATAAGAATGTCTACACCTCACTATGTCTAAATTGCATAAGGATGTCTACACACCTCACTAAAGGTCTATGTCTAACATTGCACAAACTTCCACTATGTCTACACCCTCACTTCACTATGTCTAACATTGCATTAGAACGCCTACACTTCACTATGTCTAACACTGTGTAAGGGCCACCACACTTCACTATGTCTCCACCTACTATGTCTAACATTGCGTAAGGATGTCTACACCTCACTATGTCTAACATTGCGTAAGGATGTCTACACATCACTATGTCTAACATTGCATAAGAACGCCTACACTTCACTAGGTCTAACATTGCGTAAGATGTCTACACCTCACTAGGTCTAACATTGCATAAGGATGTCTACACATCACTATGTCTAACATTGCGTAAGGAACGTCACTATGTCTAACATTGCGTGACTACCTCGCTGTGTCTAACATTGTAAGAACGTCTACACCTCACTATGTCTAACATTGCATCTACACATTACTATGTCTAACATTAGTGTAAGGATGTCTCACTATGTCTAACATTGTGTAAAGGATGCCTACACCTCCTATGTCTAACATTGCAAAACTATGTCTAACATTCGTGGAGGGCTACACCTCGCTGTGTCTAATATTTAAGGACGTCTACACCTCCTGTGTCTAACATTGCGTAAGGACGTCTACACATTGCTATGTCTAACACTAAGGATGTCTACACATCACTATGTGTAACATTGCGTAAGGATGCCTACACCTCACTATGTCTTAAATTGTGTAAGGATGTCTACACCTCACTATGTCTAACATTGCATCAGGAACATTGCGCCAACACCTCGCTGTGTCTAACATTGCGTAAGGACGCCTACACCGCTCACTATGTCTAGCACTGTCTAACATTTGGTAAGGCATACCTACACCTCGTCGGTCTAACACCATCTACACTTCACTAGGTCTAATATTGCACTGTGTTCAAGGGTGTCTACACTTCACTAGGTCTAATATTGTATGAGGACATCTACACTTCACTAGGTCTAATATTGCATGAGGACATCTACACTTCACTATCTAACAGTGCATAATGACATCTACACTTCATAGGTCTAATATTGCATAATGACATCTACACTTCACTATGTCTAATCACTGTGTCACACCGACTTTTAACTTGGTGTTCGCTAAGGACGCCTACACCTTGCTACATTGTGTAATGATACTTCACTAAGTCTAGGTCTAACATTGTGTAATGACATGATACTTCACTAGGTCTAACCACTATGTTCACTAGGTCACTGTGTAACGGTGTCTAACACCTCACTTCACTAGGTCTAACATTGTGTAACGACATCGATACTTCACTAAGTCTAACATTGTGTATGTCTTCACGCACTTGTGTAACGATATCGATACTTCACTAGGTCTAACATTGTGTAACGATATCGATACTTCACTAGATCTAACATTGTGTAACGATATCGTGTCTACATTCACTAACATTGTGTAACTAGCTTCACTAGGTGTAACATTTGGGTTGTGTACTTCACTAAGTCCTCTTCACTATCTAAGATGTCTAGGTCTAACATTGTGTAAGGAAGTGTTCACAGGTCTAACATTGTTTAAGCACATCACTATGTCTAGCACTGTGTAAGGACATCAACTTCACTTCTACTAGGTCTCACTATCGATCTTCACTAGCTAACTTGTGTAAGGATGATCTTCACCTAACATGTGTACTATGTTGATACTTCAGCACTTGTGTAAGGACATCTGTCTTCACACCATCGACTAAGGACATGATACTTCACTAGCTAACATTGTGTAAGGATGCTAACATTGTGTGGACATCGATACTTCACTAGGTCTACATTATGTGGACATTACTTCACTAGGTCTAACATTGTGTAAGGACATTGATACTTCACTAAGTCTAACATTGTGTAGGAAGGCAACACTTCATGTCTTGTGTAAGGACATATTGAGAGATAACAAGTGAACATTCACTAGGTCTAAGAGTGTCTAAGGACACCAATACTCTAGGTCTAACATTGTGTAAGGACACCGATACTTCACTAGGTCTAACATTGTGTAAGGACATCGATGCTTCACTACTAACATTGTGTAAGCTCGATACTTCAACTAGTTGTCTAAAATTGTGTAAGGACATCAATACTTCACTAGGTCTAACATTGTGTAAGGACACCGATACTTCACTAGGTCTAACATTGTGTAAGGACATCGATGCTTCACTACTAACAAATCAAACTGTGTAAGGACACCGTGGATATTCATGCTCTAACATTGTGTAAGGATCGATGGACTTCACTAGGTCTAACATTCACCGATACTTCACAATAGTCTAACATTGTGTAAGGACATCGGATGTCTAACATTGTGTAAGGACATCGATACTTCATGTCTAACATTGTGTAAGGACATCGATACTCACACTAACATTGTGTAAGGACATCGATATTCACTAGGTCTAACATTGTGTAAGGATGTCTTCACAAAACAAGGTCTAACATTGTGTAAGGACATCGATACTTCACTAGGTCTAACATTGTGTAAGGATCGATACTTCACCATAGGTCTAACATTGTGTAAAGGACATCGATACTACTAGTCTAACATTGCGTAAGGACATCGATACTTCACTAGGTCTAACATTGTGTAAGGACATCGAATACTTCACTAGTCTAACATTGTGTAAGGACATCGATACTTCACTAGGTCTAACTAGTGGACATTTAATCAAACAGGGAATATATTGAGAGACAACAAGTGGATATTTAACATTGCGTAAGGATGTCATTTAATCGACATCAATATATGAGAGATCAAAGTAACATTGCGTAATAATGGATACACAAGTCATCAAATCAAACATCACTATCTTTATTATCTAATCTATCTATCTATCTATCATATCTATCTATCTATCTATCTATCTATCTATCTCTGTTGACGGTAAAGAAGACATAAGAATAAGGAGATCTAGCATTCTGCTTTCCCGGCTGGTGCTGGGAAGAATAAGTCACAAAATGACACGCATAAAATGTCGAAAATGCCATAGCAACTATTTCCCCATTTGTATGAAGTACATCGAAATAAATCTAGTCATAAATTATGTTGTTTCACGTGCTTAGATAGAAAACATTTAAGTGCCAAAGTCAGCATATCAACCTTTACGTCTTCTGCTGTCTCTATACAACGCATAGCACTAGTAAAAAAACAGCCACGCAAAAGAGTTACCACCGATCTGGGAGATCGCGCAATGCATCATGGGACAGATTGACAGCAGGAGCTACACGCCTCATTAGATCTAGTAACAATTAAAAAAAGTTTCGTAGATCACAGGCAAAAAACCTTTTCCCCATCAAAGTCATTGATTTGATCGAAGAGTTTATTCGCTAAGAGACTGGGGCAGACTATTTGAAATCTACACAGTGTGAAATATGGAGGCTGTGGACGCAATGGTTCCGGAGTTGTAAGCGGTCAAAGTTAGAGACGCTTTATAACTTGTCGAAAGAATTCGATGTAGGTATTGGAATTACTGATTGATTAGATGAGCGATGTGGCTGGAAACCTGCTAAATAATTCGATGTAGGTATAGGAATTAGATGAGCCGTGGTCTGGAAACCTGCTAAAGAATTCGATGTAGGTAGGAATTATGAGCCGTGGCTGGAAACTTAAAGAATTCGATGTAGGTATATAACAATTAGATGAGCCGTGACTGGAAACCTGCTAAAGAATTCGATGTAGAGTAGGCTAGACTGGGAAAGTATCAGATAGAGAAAGATCATTTCGGGCATCTAAACCACATAACTTGTCAGAAGGTAGAATAGGAAAGTGAGAAGAAAGAAAGAAAGAATGAGAAGTGAGAAGAAAGAAAGAAAGAATGGGAAGAATGAGAAGAAAGAAAGAAGAATGGGAACTGAGAAGAAAGAAAGAAATAATGGGATGTGAGAAGAAAGAAAGAATAGATGTGAGAAAAAGAAAGAAAGAATGGGATGTGAGAAGAAAGAAAGAAAGAATAGGAACTGAGAAGAAAGAAAGAAAGAATGGGATGTGAGAAAGAAAGAAAGAAAGAATGGGATGTGAAGTGAGAAGAAAGAAAGAAAGAATAGGAACTGAGAAGAAAGAAAGAAAGAATGGGAACTGAGAAAGAAAGAAAGAAAGAATGGAAACTGGAGAAAGAAAGAAAGAAAGAATGGGAACTGAGAAAGAAAGAAAGAAAGAATGGGAAGTGAGAAAGAAAACAAAACAAACAAGAACAAAACGAATACAAATAATAATTAGATTGCAAAGAAGGCGTTCAAGCCGAGCACTGTAAACAGTCCAACATTCTTTGATTTGTGAGTTTTTTTGTTCGGTTTTTTTTTTTTTTTTTTGGGGGTGGGGGTGGGGGTGGGGCGAGCCCTCAAGCACCAAAAAGGGCAGGTCATGAACGCTTACTCAGTCGATCTAGGCTTAGTCATTTACTCCGTTTTAAGTGTCTATCCTAAAAGATCAGTTGATCTTTGAAAACTCGAGCTTTGTTCAGCTCTACCCTTTACCTTATTATCTCTACTATAAACCGACACCTCGCGCTTACCGCATGTCCAACGATCCGGACCCCATCAGTTAAAGGATTTACCACTTCCAGTCACGAGCCAGACAGCCACGCCTTACCCAGACTTGTAGTCGACAAGAATGGCTTATGCCTTTAAATCTGCCCTACTCTTGTGATGATAATTAAGTGAACCACCGATCACATCCGGAGAGAACTGAAAAAGTCTTGCGCAAAGTCAGTTTACAATGCCGGCTGAGCGCCGTCCAGGTCCTGGTTCCTCTTCTCCAGCTCTGTCGTTGCCTCAGTCTCCCACCCACGGTCGCTGCTTGTTATCTATGCATCATGTTCAATGCGTGCTAGATTAGCACCGTCCAGGTCCTGGTTCCTCTACCACAGTTGCTCTGTGGTTGCCTCAGTCACCTAACCATGGTCATGCATCATTGACCTTTTCTAGTGGGGGCGAAGGCTCTCCCGCTAACCTATCCCGCGATGCGAGCAGTTTATATTGTGTAGACGCGGACGTCTGGGAGAGATGCGTTCAACGGAAGTGCTGACTGATGAAGGGCGTGGTCGGATTTTTTTTTTCTGTCTAATATTTTTTCTGAACTATATTACAACTGTGTGGGGTTTTTAAAGCAAATGGCATTTGTTTTGTGGCTCGATTTTGTATAGATCTAATTATCGTCTGTTGTACGTGTTCTTAAGTTTGGCTCGATTCAATTATATGCTAGGTTACAAAGTGTTTGTTTATTTGTTTGTTCCTACTTGACAATTAGTACAATTTAGAATCTAGGTGAGACCACACGCCAGACGTGTGGAGCTCTCCCGTCAACATCCATGTTTTTTTTACAGTGATGTTAAGGTTTAGACCCGATTATAATACAGCAAAACAATGGCGGCCAAACGAGAATCAAGTTACAAACCAAATATACTTGTAATACTAATAATACTAATAATAATAATAATAATAATAATAATAATAATAATAATAATAATAATAATAATAATAAAAGCAATAATAATAATAATAATAATAATAATAATAATAATAATAATAATAATAATAATAATAAAAATAATAATAATAATAATAATAATAATAATAATAATAATAATAAAATATAATAATAGTAATAATAATAATAATAATAATAAAAATAATAATAATAATAATAAAAATAATAATAATAATAATAAAAATAATAATAATAGCAATAATAATAATAATAATAATAATAATAATAATAATAATAATAATAATAGCAATAATAATAATAATAATAATAATAATAATAATAAGAGCAATAGTAATAATAATAATAATGATGATAATAATAATAATAATAATAATTATTGTTATTATAATAATAATAATAATAATAATAATAATAATAATAATAATAATAATAATAATAATAATAATAATAATAATAATAATAATAAAAATAATAATAAAACAATAATAATAATAATAATAATAATACTACTAATAATAATAATAATAATAATAATAATAATAATAATAATAATAACAATAATAATAATTGTAATAATAATAATAATTGCAATCAAAACTGTTATACGCCTCCTGCGGTAATCATGATAAACACAGCGCGATATGCGCACTTTGCGAAACAGACGTGACAGGATCGCGAGACAGGGGGGGAGGGAGGATTGATCCGTCTTGTATTCCGTCTAGTTGTATTCCGTCTTGTTGTATTCTGTCTTGTTGTATTCCGCCATGTTGTATTCCGTTTGTCGTATTCCGTCTTGGACATCGACTTGACCTTTTGATGGTACTTCTGCTTTCTGTTAGTTCTCGACAAAAATGAAAGAACTTGATAACTATTAGACCTAGATCTAGATATATAGCCTCATTTCAACTTCAACCATTTGATGATAATTCCCATAGATTCTATATAGATCTAGTTGCCCTCATCGCTAGATCTAATTTTGCCACACTCGAATCAGCCGTCGATGGCAGTAATATTCGAATTGATCTAGAGCTAGACTTGTAGATTCTAGATTGATAGATAATCCTGCATAATTTGTTAGGGAACTTGAAAATACGAAAGTTTGACCATACCCTACTTTGAAATCACAATGGCGGTTTCCTCACAAGGTTTAAAACATGTAAATTGATGAATGTTGAATTAATGATTTATGATAAGTTAATGAATGTGTATGAAGCTAAACTAATTTGTCTATAATTATTCTACCTTTTTTAAATTTAATTATTTCATATTTTTTTATGTATGCTGTTTCACCGCATTATTTATTTACCTACCTTTGAATTTATGTATACTTCTCCTAAACTCTAAACATTTAATGATTAAGTAAGTTAAATAGTGAATCTTAATTTCCTTACAAAAGTAACAATATCGTACTTGTTTCCTTACTAAAGTAACAATATCATACTTAATTTCCTTACAAAAGTAACAATATCGTACTTGATTTCCTTACTAAACTAACAATATCATACTTGATTTTCCTTACTAAACTAACAATATCGTACTTGATTTCCTTACTAAACTAACAATATCATACTTGATTTCCTTACTAAAGTAACAATACCATACTTGATTTCATACTAAAGTAACAATATCATACTTGATTTCCTTACTAAAGTAATAATACCATACTTGATTTCCTTACTAAGTAACAATATCGTACTTGATTTCCTTAAAACATTAACAACACCACACTTGATTTCCTTAAAAAAAATATCAATACCATACTTGATTTCCCTACAAAATAACAACACCACACTTGATTTCCTTACAAAAAATATCAATACCACACTTGATTTCCCTACAAAATAACAACACCACACTTGATTTCCTTACAAAATAACAATACCATACTTGATTTCCTTACAAAAACTAACAATACCATACTTGATTTCTTTACAAAAACTAACAATACCATACTTGATTTCTTTACAAAAACTAACAATACCATACTTGATTTCCTTACAAAACAAACAATAACAATAACCATACTTGATTTTTTTACAAAAACTACCATATAATAACAATATAATACTTAATTTGCTTACAAAAATAACAATAACGTGCTTAATTTCAATATCTCTTACAAAATTCTTGATTTCTAAAAATAACAATATCGTACTTGATTTCTTTACAAAAATAACAATATAATACTTAATTTCCTTACAAAATAACAATAACAATAACGTGCTTGATTTCTTAAAATTTAACAATATCATTCTTGATTTCCTCAAAAAAATAACAATATCGTACTTGATTTCCTTACAAAAATAATTTCAATATCATACTTGATTTCCTTACAAAATAACAATATCATACTTGATTTCCTTACAAAATAACAATATCATACTTGAATTCCTTACAAAATAATAATACCATTATTGATTTCCTTACAAAATAACAATATCATACTTGATTTATTCACAAAATAACAATATCATACTTGATTTCCTTACAAAATAACAATATCATACTTGATTTCCCTTACAAAATAACAATATCATTCTTGATTTCCTTAAAAAATAACAATATCATACTTGATTTCCTTACAAATAACAATATCATACTTGATTTCCTTACAAAATAACAATATCATACTTGATTTCCTTACAAAATAACAATATCATACTTGATTTCCTGAAAAAATAACAATATCATACTTGATTTCCTTACAAAATAACAATATCATACTTGATTTCCTTACAAATAACAATATCATACTTGATTTCCTTACAAAATAACAATATCATACTTGATTTCCTTACAAAATAACAATATCATACTTGATTTCCTTACAAAATAACAATATCCATACTTGATTTCCTTACAAAATAACAATATCAACTTGATTTCCTTACAAAATAACAATATCATACTTGATTTCCTTACAAAATAACAATATCATTCTTGATTTCCTTAAAAAATAACAATATCATACTTTGATTTCCTTTGTACAAAATAACAATATTGTTGTTTCCACTTGATTGTGTTACAAAATAACAATATCATACTTGGATTTGTATTACAAAATAACAATATCATACTTGATTTCCTTTAAAATAACAATATCATACTTGATTTCCATTGTTGTATCTAAAGTGTGGATGTTGTGTTTAGAAATATATTGTTGATTTCCTTTATCATTTATAACAATATCATACTTGATTTTTACACTTATAAATCTCATTGTTGTATCTAAAGTGTGGATAACAATATTGTTTAGTTTAAATCCATTACACTTATAACAATATCGAACTTGATTTCCTTACAAAATAACAATATCATTTAGTTTAAATCCTTGTACAAAATAACAATATCCTTCTAGGTTTCCTTACAAAATAACAATATTTATTTAAATCCATTGTTATATCTAAAGTATGTGTTGATGTTGTATTGTTTATCTATTTAAATCCATTGTTGTATCTAAAGTGTGGATGTTGTATTGGTTTAAATCCATTGTTGTATCTAAAGTGTGGATGTTGTATTGTTTAGTTTCCATTGTTGTATCTGGCTGGATGTTGTATTGTTTAGTTTAAATCCATTGTTGTATCTAAAGTGTGGATGTTGTATTGTTTAGTTTAAATCCATTGTTGTATCTTAAGTGTGAGTGTTGTATTGTGTAGTTTAAATCCATTGTTATATCTAAAGTGTGGATGTTGTATTGTTTAGTTTAAATCCATTGTTGTATCTAAAGTATGGATGTTGTATTGTTTAGTTTAAATCCATTGTTATATCTAAAGTATGGATGTTGTATTGTGTAGTTTAAATCCATTGTTGTATCTAAAGTATGGATGTTGTATTGTTTAGTTTAAATCCATTGTTGTATCTAAAGTATGGATGTTGTATTGTGTAGTTTAAATCCATTGTTGTATCTAAAGTATGGATGTTGTATTGTGTAGTTTAAATCCATTGTTGTATATAAAGTGTGAGTGTTGTATTGTGTAGTTTAAATCCATTGTTGTATATAACGTGTGAGTGTTGTATTGTGTAGTTTAAATCCATTGTTATATCTAAAGTATGGATGTTGTATTGTGTAGTTTAAATCCATTGTTATATCTAAAGTATGGATGTTGTATTGTGTAGTTTAAATCCATTGTTATATCTAAAGTATGGATGTTGTATTGTGTAGTTTAAATCCATTGTTGTATATAACGTGAGATGTTGTATTGTGTAGTTTAAATCCATTGTTGTATATAACGTGTGAGTGTTGTATTGTGTAGTTTAAATCCATTGTTGTATATAACGTGTGGTGTTGTATTGTGTAGTTTAAATCCATTGTTGTATATAATGTGTGAGTGTTGTATTGTGTAGTTTAAATCCATTGTTATATCTAACGTATGGTGTTGTATTGTGTAGTTTAAATCCATTGTTGTATATAATGTGTGAGTGTTGTATTGTGTAGTTTAAATCCATTGTTATATCTAAAGTATGAGATGTTGTATTGTGTAGTTTAAATCCATTGTTGTATCTAAAGTGGATGTTGTATTGTGTAGTTTAAATCCATTGTTGTATATAACGTGTGAGTGTTGTATTGTGTAGTTTAAATCCATTGTTATATCTAAAGTATGGATGTTGTATGGTGTAGTTTAAATCCATTGTTATATTTAAAGTATGGATGTTGTATTGTTTGTAGTTTAAATCCATTGTTATATCTAAAGTATGGATGTTATATGGTGTAGTTTAAATCCATTGTTGTATATAACGTGTGAGTGTTGTATTGTTTAGTTTAAATCCATTGTTGTATATAACGTGTGAGTGTTGTATGGTGTAGTTTAAATCCATTAATCTAAAGTGTAAATCTATTTGAGTATTATTGTAGTATCCATATTTAACCTCAACTATTTAAAAAGTATGGATGTTGTAATTCCATTGATCTAAAAGTGATGTGATTATTTTTTTTATTGTATTCATCAGTGCTACTAATGGGCTTAACTAATGTATATAGATTGCTCAACAGACTAAGGGTTTGATTTCTTTATTCATCAGTGCTACTAATGGGCTTAACCTAATGTATTAACTAATGTATATAGATTGCTCAACAGACAAAGGGTTTGATTTCTTTATTCATCAGTGCTACTAATGTGCCTAACTAATGTATATAGATTGCTCAACAGACTAAGGGTTTGATTTCTTTATTCATCAGTGCTACTAATGTGCTTAACTAATGTATATAGATTGCTCAACAGACTAAGGGTTTGATTTCTTTATTCATCAGTGCTACTAATGTGCTTAACTAATGTATATAGATTGCTCAACAGACTAAGGGTTTGATTTCTTTATTCATCAGTGCTACTAATGGGCTTAACTAATGTATATAGATTGCTCAACAGACTAAGGGTTTGATTTCTTTATTCATCAGTGCTACTAATGGGCTTAACTAATGTATATACATTGCTCAACAGACAAAGGGTTTGATTTCTTTATTCATCAGTGCTACTAATGGGCTTAACTAATGTATATAGATTGCTCAACAGACTAAGGGTTTGATTTCTTTATTCATCAGTGCTACTAATGGGCTTAACTAATGTATATACATTGCTCAACAGACAAAGGGTTTGATTTCTTTATTCATCAGTGCTACTAATGGGCTTAACTAATGTATATAGATTGCTCAACAGACTAAGGGTTTGATTTCTTTATTCATCAGTGCTACTAATGGGCTTAACTAATGTATATACATTGCTCAACAGACTAAGGGTTTGGTTTCTTTATTCATCAGTGCTACTAATGGGCTTAACTAATGTATATACATTGCTCAACAGACTAAGGGTTTGGTTTCTTTATTCATCAGTGCTACTAATGTGCTTAACTAATGTATATAGATTGCTCAACAGACTAAGGGTTTGATTTCTTTATTCATCAGTGCTACTAATGGGCTTAACTAATGTATATAGATTGCTCAACAGACTAAGGGTTTGATTTCTTTATTCATCAGTGCTACTAATGTGCTTAACTAATGTATATAGATTGCTCAACAGACTAAGGGTTTGATTTCTTTATTCATCAGTGCTACTAATGGGCTTAACTAATGTATATAGATTGCTCAACAGACTAAGGGTTTGATTTCTTTATTCATCAGTGCCACTAATGTGCTTAACTAATGTATATAGATTGCTCAACAGACTAAGGGTTTGATTTCTTTATTCATCAGTGCTACTAATGTGCTTAACTAATGTATATACATTGCTCAACAGACTAAGGGTTTGATTTCTTTATTCATCAGTGCTACTAATGTGCTTAACTAATGTATATAGATTGCTCAACAGACTAAGGGTTTGATTTCTTTATTCATCAGTGCTACTAATGTGCTTAACTAATGTATATAGATTGCTCAACAGACTAAGGGTTTGATTTCTTTATTCATCAGTGCTACTAATGTGCTTAACTAATGTATATAGATTGCTCAACAGACTAAGGGTTTGATTTCTTTATTCATCAGTGCTACTAATGTGCTTAACTAATGTATATAGATTGCTCAACAGACTAAGGGTTTGATTTCTTTATTCATCAGTGCTACTAATGGGCTTAACTAATGTATATAGATTGCTCAACAGACAAAGGGTTTGATTTCTTTATTCATCAGTGCTACTAATGGGCTTAACTAATGTATATACATTGCTCAACAGACTAAGGGTTTGATTTCTTTATTCATCAGTGCTACTAATGGGCTTAACTAATGTATATACATTGCTCAACAGACTAAGGGTTTGGTTTCTTTATTCATCAGTGCTACTAATGGGCTTAACTAATGTATATACATTGCTCAACAGACTAAGGGTTTGGTTTCTTTATTCATCAGTGCTACTAATGTGGCTTAACTAATGTATATAGATTGCTCAACAGACTAAGGGTTTGATTTCTTTATTCATCAGTGCTACTAATGGGCTTAACTAATGTATATAGATTGCTCAACAGACTAAGGGTTTGATTTCTTTATTCATCAGTGCTACTAATGTGCTTAACTAATGTATATAGATTGCTCAACAGACTAAGGGTTTGATTTCTTTATTCATCAGTGCTACTAATGGGCTTAACTAATGTATATAGATTGCTCAACAGACTAAGGGTTTGATTTCTTTATTCATCAGTGCTACTAATGGGCTTAACTAATGTATATAGATTGCTCAACAGACTAAGGGTTTGATTTCTTTATTCATCAGTGCTACTAATGTGCTTAACTAATGTATATAGATTGCTCAACAGACTAAGGGTTTGATTTCTTTATTCATCAGTGCTACTAATGTGCTTAACTAATGTATATAGATTGCTCAACAGACTAAGGGTTTGATTTCTTTATTCATCAGTGCTACTAATGGGCTTAACTAATGTATATAGATTGCTCAACAGACTAAGGGTTTGATTTCTTTATTCATCAGTGCTACTAATGTGCTTAACTAATGTATATAGATTGCTCAACAGACTAAGGGTTTGATTTCTTTATTCATCAGTGCTACTAATGGGCTTAACTAATGTATATAGATTGTTCAACAGACTAAGGGTTTGATTTCTTTATTCATCAGTGCTACTAATGTGCTTAACTAATGTATATAGATTGCTCAACAGACTAAGGGTTTGATTTCTTTATTCATCAGTGCTACTAATGTGCTTAACTAATGTATATACATTGCTCAACAGACTAAGGGTTTGGTTTCTTTATTCATCAGTGCTACTAATGGGCTTAACGATCCACAGACTAAGGGTTTGATTTTGATTTTACCCACAGCCACAACACAAGGTGATCTCGGGGGTTTCGGGGGATTTTTAATTTTGTCCGGACTGCTTAGAAATCTTTAACGTGCAGAGATGTAATCTGTACATGGGAATTGTTATTGATCGTCCGTTTCCGATATGCCTAGGTATTTGGGTGCAGCTACCTAAACCTACCTAGATCGTTCGTCTCCGATATGCCTAGATGTCGGCCACCTACCTAGATTGTTCGTCTCCGATATGCCTAGGTGTCGGTCCACCTACCTAGATTGTTCGTCTCCGATATGCCTAGGTGTCGGTCCACCTACCTAGATTGTTCGTCTCCGATATGCCTAGGTGTCGGTCCACCTACCTAGATTGTTCGTCTCCGATATGCCTAGGTGTCGGTCACCTACCTAGATTGTTCGTCTCCGATGATGCCTAGGTGTCGGTCCACCTACCTAGATCGTTCGTCTCCGATATGCCTAGGTGTCGGTCCACCTACCTAAACCTACTTTCGTTCGTCTCCGATATGCCTAGGTGTCGGTCCACCACCTAAACCTACTTAGATCGTTCGTCTCCAATATGCCTAGGTGTCGGACCACCTACCTAGATCGTTCGTCTCCGATATGCGTAGGTGTCGGTCCACCTATCCTAGATTGTTCGTCTCCGATATGCCTAGGTGTTTGGGTCCACCTACCTAAACCTACTTAGATCGTTCGTCTCCGATATGCCTAGGTGTCGGTCCACCTACCTAGATTGTTCGTCTCCGATATGCCTAGGTTTTTGGGTCCACCAACCTAAACCTACTTAGATCGTTCGCCTCCGATATGCCTAGGTGTCGGTCCACCTACCTAGATCGTCCGTCTCCGATATGCCTAGGTGTCGGTCCACCTACCTAGATCGTCCGTCTCCGATATGCCTAGGTGTCGGTCCACCTACCTAGATCGTTCGTCTCCGATATGCCTAGGTGTCGGTCCACCTACCTAGATCGTCCGTCTCCGATATGCCTAGGTGTCGGTCCACCTACCTAGATCGTCCGTCTCCGATATGCCTAGGTGTCGGCCACCTACCAGTGGGTGGGTTTTAATAGACAAAAACTCGAGAAAGCTTTTCAACCGCAGGGGCTTGAACCCACTACCTTTTGGTTGAGAGCTTGGACCACCGCTCTGTGCGAGGATGGTGGTCACTAGAGAGAGAGAGAGAGAGAGAGAGAGAGAGAGAGAGAGAGAGAGAGAGAGAGAGAGAGAGAGAGAGAGAGAGAGAGAGAGAGAGAGAGAGAGAGAGAGAGAGAGAGAGAGAGAGAGAGAGAAAGAGAGAGAGAGAGAGTGTGAGAGAGAGAGAGAGAGAAGAGAGAGAGAGAGTGTGAGAGAGAGAGAGAGAGAGAGAGAGAGAGAGAGAGAGAGAGAGAGGATGAGAGAGAGAGAGAGAGAGAGAGAGAGAGAGAGAGAGAGAGAGAGAGAGAGAGAGAGAGAGAGAGAGAGAGAGAGAGAGAGAGAGAGAGAGAGAGAGAGAGAGAGAGAGAGAGAGAGAGAGAGAGAGAGAGAGAGAGAGAGAGAGAGAGAGAGAGAGAGAGAGAGAGAGAAGAGAGAGAGAGAGAGAGAGAGAGAGAGAGAGAGAGAGAGAGAGAGAGAGAGAGAGAGAGAGAGAGAGAGAGAGAGAGAGAGAGAGAGAGAGATTGTGTGTCTTACACATACCTGGGAGATCAAAGTAATAACATTACTGTAACAAATCATGACACCATGGTAATAGACAACTATACCCATCTTTTATTTCTTACCTTTATCCTTGATGGACAGAGAGACACTTGGAAAGCATTATTGGTTATGCATATTGTTCATGTTCCTATGATCCCTATCCTTTTTCAATGTTGCCTCGTCAACCCATTAAGATAGCAAGAGGTCTTCAACAGCTACTCACATAGCCTCTCAATAGTTTCAGCCTTACACCACTAGCCAGTACGGAGTCCAGTCTGTCAGTGGTCACAGCCTCTCAATAGTTTCATCCTTACACCACTAGCCAGTACGGAGTCCAGTCTGTCAGTGGTCACAGCCTCTCAGTAGTTTCATCCTTACACCACTAGCCAATACGGAGTCCAGTCTGTCAGTGGTCACAGCATGGCAGTTTCAAACTTGCCAAAAATCTAGACACATTATAATATTATCATATTTGCTTTCCCAAATGAAACATTGAGGCCCATACCTTCAGCTCACCAGGCGAGCACTTCAGCCAAAGACCACCATCTTCCCCACTGACCTCATGCTGTTCTTCATTGGCCTATGTGAAGGCAGGGCTCACACCTCACACCTGCCTATAGCCTATAGTATATGATGGGGCTGAGTCATGTCCTATATATACAGACATTTATATAAATAATAAACGTTAAAAGGACCAGTCAAAACATGTTTGATTTTTTCTCAACAATCTTTTATCATTATAATAACAATTCAAAATACAACAATACATCACAGGTCATATTGAAACATTGTAATACGATAATAACATATATTTGGTTCTCTACTTAAAAAAATATAAAGGTGACAGAGTTGTATAATTGATGATTGAGCAAATTGCTTTGGTGAATTGTTCAAAGCCAACATAGGTAGCAATGATGTCAACAACACATAATTTCTAGATCTGACAGAGTCGTAAGTATTACAATAATATTACATGTATAACATTATTATCTTACACATTAGAAAAGTTAGATATTATTAAACAGTAAACATAGTAACACGAGTTGCTTGAATTGTATGAACTGAAATAAAAAAAATGTTGAACATTTGGTAAAACAAGAAGAAAAACAAGTGAAGAAGACAATGAAGAAGTCATGAATTTGATGCACTAGGTGAAAGTATTGGTTATTTCCCCTTAGAATGACATCTACAGGCTTACTTTTCTGTCCGTCTTTCTTTAGTGTCACTCAACAGGTAGGAAAGACTTTTGAAAAGAAACAGCAAAATTCATAACTATAATGGATACATGGATAAGATTAATAAATAGGTAAATAAATAAATAAATAAATCAATTAATAAACAACAAAAGAGACCAAGAAACAAACCGAGAAAAAAACAAACAAATGAATTGATTTAAGAATGGAGTTGGTCAGAACAGTCTACTGAGATGCAGCTAGACTGTAAATACTTCTTCAATGAAAATGCTTTTAAGGCACATAATAATAATGATACATGTACAATAACGTCTTCAATTATCGACATAGCAGAGTTGCAGTATAAATGAGACAATCAAATATTTACACTTGAAGTCATGAAACATAACACTCTTATATCAAAATAGCAACATTGTATCAAATGGATCAGGAAATAAATGAAAATATGGAGTAAAAAAGGTAAAATCCATGCCTACTATTTTCAATGGGGAAAAAACAATAAATCAATCTCATGTTTTTAATTAATGTACAAAATCTAAACATCCAACATACATTGTAATATGTTGGGTTTTTTTAGATTGTTTTTCTTTTATCAAAAGTATTGTAAAATTTGCAAGAACGAAAACACATTTTGATTGTCTTTTGTCATATAAACTCATTTATGAAAAACCAACAAGGAAATGGTGCTATGTTAATGTTTTTAAAACACCATTTTTTTCTGACTGAGGTTTGAAAACCCATGTGTCAGTTGTGTCTTTGTTCAATAACGTTCACCCGTAGCAATGCTTCCAAATTAGGTAGTTTATCGAGGAGACCATAACATTCAAAGATATTTGTTAACTTTAAAATGCACAACATGTAAACATGTGCCCAATAAAGATATTTGTTAACTTTAAAATGCACAACATGTAAACATGTGCCCAATAAAGATATTTGTTAACTTTAAAATGCACAACATGTAAACACGTGCCCAATAAAGATATTTGTTAACTTTAAAATGCACAACATGTAAACATGTGCCCAATAAAGATATTTGTTAACTTTAAAATGCACAACATGTAAACATGTGCCCAATAAAGATATTTGTTAACTTTAAAATGCACAACATGTAAACACGTGCCCAATAAAGATATTTGTTAACTTTAAAATGCACAACATGTAAACACGTGCCCAATAAAGATATTTGTTAACTTTAAAATGCACAACATGTAAACACGTGCCCAATAAAGATATTTGTTAACTTTAAAATGCACAACATGTAAACATGTGCCCAATAAAGATATTTGTTAACTTTAAAATGCACAACATGTAAACACGTGCCCAATAAAGATATTTGTTAACTTTAAAATGCACAACGTGTAAACACGTGCCCAATAAAGATATTTGTTAACTTTAAAATGCACAACGCGTAAACACGTGCCCAATAAAGATATTTGTTAACTTTAAAATGCACAACATGTAAACACGTGCCCAATAGAAAAGACACAAGCACTACTCAAGCCATAACGAGATTTTAAAATACCAAAAATAGACTAAAATTCTGATATTGCCACCTTTGCCTGGATCCACAACAATGCTAAATGCAATCTTATGTTTGCTATGTGCCACCTTTGCATCATGTTTGATGTGTTTGCTACAAATATCTATCTGTGGGCAGTTAATTTATTCTATCATTAAAATTGGGATACAAAACAAAAAGATAACCTTTATGATCTACTGGAGAGGCATTCATATTACGGGACTGTACTGAATCACATACATAGAGCATAAACATTTTGTTGCAATGCATATACTTTTCCTGCATTCTCTGTATTCAAAAATTATCTTTGAACATAACTGATCTTGATACAAAACATAAAAAAAAGAATTTCTTTTTGCTTTTCATTTCTTTGTGACTCAATTTGAGAAACTATTCCACGCAACACTACACCATTAATTTTTGCATGAAATGATAGCATGACTTTCAAATAGTTGTCTTGATGATTAACGATAACTATGATAAACAATTCTGTCAAAAAGACCAGAAAAAGTGATTAAAATCCAAACATTCTGCTGGACTGAGTCAATGCTTGCATTCAAATTTTGAAAACGCAGAGAAATATTTTGAAATATGCTGCCTTGCTCTGATAAAATAAAGAAAGCAACTTGGTCAGGGATGTTAGTAAATAATTATGATACGAGATCAACATCTTGGCATACTGTGTCCCCCAAAAAATGTTAACCCAAACAATTACTTCCTATTTGTAAACAAATTCATTTTTTTCTCTCGAAAACTGCTCATGGGAGTCAAAAAGATGTGTCAAAACCATGCACCATTTGGGAGTCAAAAAGATGTTTGGGAGTCAAAAAGAAACCATGCACCATTTGGGAGTCAAAAAGATGTGTCAAAACCATGCACCATTTGGGAGTCAAAAAGATGTGTCAAAACCATGCACCATTTGGGAGTGGGAGTCAAAAAGATGTGTCAAAACCATGTACCATTTGGGAGTCAAAAAGATGTGTCGAAACCATGCACCATTTGGGAGTCAAAAAGATGTGTCAAAACCATGCACCATTTGGGAGTCAAAAAGATGTGTCAAAACCATGTACCATTTCAAGGGCCAAAGTGTCCTCATTCATGAGTTATGCACATTTTTTATTGCATCACACAATGCCCTCACTAAAAGGACGATGATCATAAATCGTCTCTTGAAACTTCAATGATGTTTTTCACAGACCGAAATGAAGTTTCTGTTTCATTTGCTTATGCTAGACTTTCATTACAGGTTGTTTGAAGATTTTTCACATTATTGACTTTTTCTCACAGAATCTAGTTTTTTCGTCTGAGCTCTTGTTTCAACATTCGTTGCTTTCATCGGCTTCGTTCGTCACGTCAGTTTTCAAAGCTTCGACGTTTGATCATTTTTGTCAATTCTCTTCTTTTTCATCATGAGACAAGAATTTTAAATTGAAATTTTGTACCCGTTTTTACTCAAAATATGGCTGATTGTGGCCAAATTTGGTTTCATTACAAGACAAGAATTTTAAATTCAAATTGTGTACCCCGTATTTACTCAAAATATGGCTGATTGTGGCCAAATTTGGTTTCATTACAAGACAAGAATTTTAAATTCAAATTTTGTACCCGTTTTTACTCAAAATATGGCTGATTGTGGCCAAATTTGGTTTCATTACAAGACAATAATTTTAAATTCAAATTTTGTACCCCGTTTTTACACAGAACGTGGCTGATTGTGGCCAAATTTGGTTCAATCTGAAGAATTTTTCTAAGAGAAAGCATTTTGTTTGGGTTAACAATGTTTTGGTTGGAACGCCCTGTAAAAACACATGAAAAATGAATATTGAAATTTCGGACACCATGGAAACTGATTTTTCCACTTTCTCCAAGGGCAGTAACAAATGTACCATTTGTGCACCATCGCTTCTCATAAATCAAAAGTTAGGTCCCTTGACAACTTTTACATCTTTAAAGACCAGTGTGAACAAATCAGCGTCTTTTCACTCGCTGTTTTGCTTAGCTCTATCATCATCTAAAACGTCAGACTAGGCAACATTATGTCCCAAAGGTTATGAAACCCGACTAAAAGAATTTGAAATCTTGGGCCTGGGAGTAAGTTGCCGGATCTGTATTGTTCCAATTATTTAGCAGCACCAAGGGAAAAAAAGTCTTTCAAACCAAAAATATTAATTCGTTGCATAAATTGATAGAGAATCCCTTGACACAAAGCATCTCTCTCAATATCATTCACACCAATTACAAGAATTTTAAAACCACTTCATGGATGGGGAGACGAATGACTAATATATTAATATTTTGTAAAACCATAGTATAGAGAGATATCAACAGTAAAATTACTATCACAATTGATTATAAAACAAATCTGAATGTAGAAAAATAACCTTTGTGCTTCAATTTTGATATCTATGTTAAAAAATACCGGCAGGTTTACGCAGAATATCTATAGTTGTTAAACTTTTCATTTTAACTTAAATTGACCCCTTCCACCATATGTGGTGATCTCAGGGTGAAATAAGAGGAAAGAGCAAGATGAACCAGAAGTGTCAATGAAAGAGTGAAAGCAAAGAAGTAGAACCTACCAGTGGCTCCCGTCAACGGCCAACATTGTTGTTGGACTTTTACAGTATTACACAATGCACACTACAGTTTCCCTCTAAGTATTAGAAACAAGATATTTGTAATTATACACATGGACCTTGGGAAGCATGTCCGCTACAATATTGAAGCGCTGCAGGAATGCAAATGAATGAATTAAAAATGCCTGGCATTCTGTGAGTAGGGATAGCACTTTCACACACAACAGCAAACGTTTCCATGACAACCGTTTCACGTTTGGTGATGTCAAGGAAGTACTCAGCTTTGGCTGACGGTGAATGTTGTTGGCATTTGAGAATTTGTTGGGGTTTCCGGGACAATCGTATTCTGGGAAAGCCGAAATGATTCTTTTGAACGCTTCAGTTCGATATGGACAGATTGATCTGGTGCTTTTGCCTGATGTGGAAATATATCAAATAAAAGAGATGTTACAATTCATTTCATTACATAATTCATTGATTGTTACAATTAATACGGTAAAAAAGGCAGAAAATGTAGAAATTTGTTTGACATTTAAGACGCTCCTACTTCCCAGAAAAAAATTCAATTGGCTTAAGAATGAGAATCCTATGGGTGGAATGGCTGGTGTCTGTTGTGAAAATGTCTCACGCTATTGGATCAGACTTCAGACATGTTTTAAGATATTGTTAAAAATCAGGTCCAGGGTGGACAAAACAGCAATTTGTTTTTAACTTCATATAAACACTTATCTTGGGAACTATGCATTTCGTATTTGATATTGATTTTTTAATAGAATAAAAACAAACTTGCAATATTCAGTACCAGTAAAAGAATGTTATAATATATTACATCAATTAGAGAAGAATTAATTTACAATAATATACCAAAGCCCGCCAGCCAATGCAAATACAGATAAATTGTCAACACGAAGGAAGAGCTAGAGCTAGATCTACCTGATAAAACCAGTTGGCCAGGAAGAAAGCCAGTGCTGCTATAAAGCTGAAGACGACGGACACAGCCAGCAGGTTGACACGCATGTCTTTGTTGTTGTAGAAGAAACACGAGCCGTTACCGTTACAACGTTTCTGCCACAACTCACACGCCAGGTCAAACATTTTACCAAAGAGAATAGGGCCAGGTATCGAACCTGAAACATAGCAATGGTGAGGTGAATGGGGAGAAAAAACACAACAAAAAAAATCAGACAAATTTATGACTCATTACAAAAATATTCAAAGTGACAATCACAACCTTTCTCAAATAACCACATTCCTCTCCATCGACTCAGCTTCCCCAATCTCTGCCCAGCTCTCCATTTATGAATATTAATGTCAATAATATGTTAATGACATGGTGTGCTCAGTTCAGTGATCTAATCGGAGTACATGAAACTGATTTGCCGTACGTTTCTAAAGTATAACGTTACCAGTAGTCCCAAGGAAGACCACTGTACAGATGTGCAAGGATGTATGTGTGTATGTATGTGTGGGTGTGTGTGACAAAGAGAGAGAGAGAGAGAGAGAGAGAGAGAGAGAGAGAGAGAGAGAGAGAGAGAGAGAGAGAGAGAGAGAGAGAGAGAGAGAGAGAGAGAGAGAGGAGAGAGAGAGAGAGAGAGAGAGAGAGAGAGAGAGAGAGAGAGAGAGAGAGAGAGAGAGAGAGAGAGAGAGAGAGAGAGAGAGAGAGAGAGAGAGAGAGAGAGAGAGAGAGAGAGAGAGAGAGAGAGAGCGAGAGAGAGAGAGAGAGATAGTGTAAGAGTGAGAGAGAGAGAGAGAGAGAGAGAGAGAGAGAGAGAGAGAGAGAGAGAGAGAGAGAGAGAGAGAGAGAGAGAGAGAGAGAGAGAGAGAGAGAGAGAGAGGAGAGCGAGAGAGAGAGAGAGAGAGAGAGAGAGAGAGAGAGAGACAGACAGAGAGAGAGAAAGAGAGAGAGAGACAGACAGACAGACAGACAGAGACAGAGACAAAGATAGAGACAGACAGACAGACGGACGGACGGACAAAGGACAGACAGATATATTACAGAGACAGAGAGCAATGGGGAGAGTCGGACAGATAGCGGAAGAGAACAAAAGAGAGATCGCACAAAGATTACACTACGTTTAAATAGGCGAACTAGTTATCATCTTTTATCCAAATGCTAAATGCTAAAAACTGCATACATGTTATACTATTGTGTTTTGTTTTTTTTGTTTTTTGTTGTGTTCTTTCTGTGTGTGGGGGAGGGCGGGGGGGGTATTGTTGTTTTGTTCGTCTGTTTCTTTATTAAAAATTCTTTATTAAAAACGAAAGACCTAGATCTGGTTAAAGGCGAAAGCTGAAATCACTAGACACTAGCAGCCGTAACGCCAGGACCTACCTAAACACCTGGCTACAATCCACTGAATGCCAAGGCCAAAAGCTCTCTGGTGGTCTGGTACACACCTGTCAAAGGGACACAAGCATTGCAATAACACGTATGCAGTCAATGCTAATATTTACAATCATAAAAGCTGATCCGACTGCAATAGTACTGATGATAATAATAATAATAATAATAATAATAATAATAATAATAATAATAATAATAATAATAATAATAATAATAATAATAAAAATAATAATATAATAATAATAGTAATAATAATAAAAATAATAATAATAATAAAAATAATAATAATAATAATAATAATAATAATAATAATAATAATAATAATAATAATAATAATAATAATAATAATAATAATTATTATTATTATTATAATATTATTATTATTATTATTATTATTATTATTATTATTATTAATAATAACAATGTTGATAAACAAATAAATAAATTATATTGACCAAGATGAAGATAACACTTGTAATGATAGTGATGACAATGATGATGATGATGATGATGATGATGATGATGATTGATGATGATGATGATGATGATGATGATGATGATGATGATGATGATATTAAGATCAAAAAAAAACAAAGAGATATTATCATTACATTATATTCATTAATTTTAAATTCTCTCATCGCATCCATTTCTACCTCTATTCCAGGCTGACATTACAATACGTCACTGGGGAAAAAAAACCATGTAATACCAATAATAACAACACCAACGTCTTCAGCGAGAAAGGACCGTATCAATTACAACTAGTGTTGATGATAGCAAGTATAGTGGCATATTACAGTATCATTCTCATTGTCAGCATTGAGTCACATATAGCCATCAATTATTTGTTCCCTTGCGATCTGCAAATAAGTATAACAAGCTGAATCCCCGCTCAACAATGAGCAGGTTGTTGTTAAAGCATGGCGATGTAATTGTTAGCATAAACAAGCTGACATCCCACTCAATGAGCAGATTGTTATTAAAGCATGGCGATGTAATTGTTAGCATAAACAAGCTGACATCCCACTCAATGAGCAGGTTGCTATTAAAGCATGGCCATGTAATTGTTAGCATAAAAAAGCTGACATCCCACTCAATGAGCAGGTTATTATTAAAGCATGGCCATGTAATTGTTAGCATTAAAAAAAGCTGACATCCCACTCAATCCGAGCCCAACCTCAGCCAAAAATGATTGAGTAGCTCTGGATCTATGTCTGGGTCTACGTTTAAATGTAGAGCTAGATCTAAATGTAGAAATAGATCTAAATGTAGAGTTAGATCTAAATGTAAAAGCTCTAAACTAGATCTAAACGTAGAGTTAGATCTAAATGTAAAGCTAGATCTAAATGTAGAGCTAGATCTAAATGTAAACTAGATCTAAATGTAAAGCTAGATCTAAATGTAGAGCTAGATCTAAACGTAGAGTTAGATCTAAATGTAGAGCTAGATCTAAATGTAGAGCTAGATCTAAATGTAGAGCTAGATCTAAATGTAGAGCTAGATCTAAATGTAGAGCTAGATCTAAATGTAAAGCTAGATCTAAATGTAAAGCTAGATCTAAATGTAAAGCTAGATCTAAATGTAAAGCTAGATCTAAATGTAGAGCTAGATCTAAATGTAAAGGTAGATCTAAATGTAGAGCTAGATCTAAATGTAAAGAGATCTAAATGTAAAGCTAGATCTAAATGTAAACTAGATCTAAATGTAGAGCTAGATCTAAATGTAGAGCTAGATCTAAATGTAGAGCTAGATCTAAATGTAAAGCTAGATCTAAATGTAGAACTAGATCTAAATGTAGAGTTAGATCTAAATGTAGAGCTAGATCTAAACGTAGAACTAGATCTAAACGTAGAGTTAGATCTAAATGTAAAGCTAGATCTAAATGTAGAGCTAGATCTAAACGTAGAACTAGATCTAAATGTAAAGCTAGATCTAAATGTAAAGCTAGATCTAAATGTAAAGCTAGATCTAAATGTAGAGCTAGATCTAAATGTAGAGCTAGATCTAAATGTAGAGCTAGATCTAAGAGGATGATCTTCTTAGTCGGGCAAACTCTTTAATGTGCGCTAACCAAGAGATCTAGAGATTGGCCTGCTGAAAAAAGGAAAGAGTAAAAAGTTAAACTAGACCTAGATTCTAGATCTAGATATCTAGATCTAGATCTAGCTAAATTTTAAAGCATTATCTGTTCAGCGGTGGACTGGGGACAAAGAGAATGGATTGGTCAACGGCGGCCGATTTTCCGCAGACTTTGTGGGTTACCGAAAAGTGTCGGGTTCGGCGGCAATCGCAATGGAATTGTGCTTAAAGAAAGAAAATGTTTTTCAAACTAACAATATGTCTAAGACATGCACAGGTAATACACATGAGTGGTGTTAAAATATGAGCATTATCTGTTCAATGCTTTGAGAGCCTTTTCTGACTGGATGAAAACCATATGTCGTTAAGTCCGCAAATATATAGATATATAGATATTCTTCTCCATTTCATTTCACAATTTGGCTCAGCTGATCATAACCGTAATGGAGAAACAAGTCGTGATGATGTAACGATGATGTCACTGCTCCTGTTACTAATATTTTGATGACAGTGCGCTTTGGTTTTTTTTAATGGACTTAATTTAATCGTCCAACAGTAAAGTTGAATATTCGACTTGTGACCAGCCGTGCCATCGGGTCTCAGGCCTTTCACGTTTTGCATTGGCCCCCTTTCCATCTAGATCCTAATAATGAGAAGACAGCACCGTACAACTCCATTGAGTAACTAGAGAGTAGTATGTTAGTACAAGTATATGTGTGTGCATATCAACTGACCTGAGAGTGGCGGTGAGGGATGGCATCGAGGTGATAAACATGAGGACTATCATGATGCTGAAGAGAATCATGAAAGGCGTCAACCACTGACACCTGTTGTCACACTTGCCGAACTCTCCATCGTACATCTGTCCAGCTATGTTGCCACCAGCCGTGTAGTTGTAATCCAGACACGTACAGTTGTAGTAATACTGAAAGAAGAAGACGAACATGCCCACCAATGACAGAAGTAGCCAAAATGATCAGATGACCGTTTGCTGTTTTCAATGAAATCAAGCATTATATAACTAATAAATAATCCGTGCAATTGTATAATTGTCTAGTTATTTCAAATTTGGTTTAGTTGATCAAAGTTTCATCGGTAACTTGTTAGTGGCTACGTTGCCAGAGTTGAGAGTGCGAAGGTCTTGGTTCGAATCCTAGCCCTTCCAGGTATATTCACTGTTATTACCGCACGTTGCATTCACATTTCACCCAGGTGCAAACGTGTACCATCATCATCAGGTAGAGGGCAAAAGCTGCGACACACATCTGTTTCGCTTCCCTATGTAAAAACAACCTTTGCGATAGAAGGATTCGAACCCACGTCCTTTAGGTGTCGAGTAGAGTTCTATGCCACATATCTCGGAACACAAATTAAGACTAGCAGCTTAATCGTGGTCGTATTTGATGAGGCGATCCTCACTGTGTGTAAGAGGTAAAACGAAACACAAATTCAAATGCGTACTTTAAGCCTGCGCTTTAAACTGTCAGCCCTTTGTTCCCATAATCACATGATTGGTGGATACAAAGACTAAAATCACTACCGTAGTTGTTATGGTCATTGGTACACACAAGATGGGTCACTTGACTCCCTAATCACTTTTCCCAAAGCACGCTCTCTTACAATGAGGCAGTATAGAAAAAAACAACCGGAAATAAATGGAAGCAAATAATACATTTCATTGCTTAGACATAAACAGACGTACGGAAATAGCAATGCGTTTGGATTAACATTTCAATTAAAATTTTCGACTTTTAAAAACGTGGCATTATTACATTTTTCTGGACCTGAAATCTAAAACATGACTTGAAATGACAAAGTTGGCAATATGACCAAACTAAAACATCGAACCCAAGCAATAACTATGCTTGTTTAAACCCACACACAATATGACCAAACTAAAACATCGAACCCAAGCAATAACTATGCTTGTTTAAACCCACACACAATATGACCAAACTAAAACATCGAGCCCAAGATATAGCTATGCTTGTTTAAACCCACACACAATATGACCAAACTAAAACATCGAGCCCAAGATATAGCTATGCTTGTTTAAATCCACACCACAAAACCATACCGACAACAAGTAAACAAACTTGACCCACATCATTTTAGCGCTAACACAAAACCATACCGACAACGAGTACAAACTTGACCCACATCATTTTAGCGCTAATACAAAATCATACTGACAACGAGTTCAAACTTGACCCGCATCACTTTAGCGCTAAGCTATCAAATTCTTCTGAAATGTCCCTGAAAAGCCTACTTTGGGGGGGGGGGGGGGATTCTGGGAATGACAATTTCGCCGAAAATGGGACAAATCTAGTCTATCATACTAGCGGATAGAGCAGTTCATTCCGGTCATAATAATATCATAAAAGAAGCTCAATATCGATTCTATGAATTTATAGGATTTCTTTTTAGAAACGGTACAGGTCTATCTTTCAACACAGCTATTAGACAATAAAGGCCAAAAATATTATCTAAAATATGACAATTTGGTACTCATTTTGATCGTCAGAATAACCGCTATCCAAAACAAACTTCCTTGAGGATCTATTATGAATATTGCCTTAGATCTATTAAGAATATTGCCTTAGATCTATTATGAATATTGCCTTAGATCTATTATGAATATTACCTTAAATCTATTATGAATATTGTCTTAGATCTATTATGAATATTGCCTTAAATCTATTATGAATATTGCCCTAGATCTATTGTGAATATTGCCTTAGATCTATTATGAATATTGCCTTAGATCTATTATGAATATTGCCTTAGATCTATTATGAATATTGCCTTAGATCTATTATGAATATTGCCTTAGATCGGCCGGAAGATACCGAACATATTCAACGCACCTATTATCAAAAGTAATCATCTCAAATTGAGTAAAAAGGTGCTGGTACAATTGAAACAGTGTCAATAAGAAATAGTTGAGAGCCTCGCAAGGTTTTATGATGTTTCAAAGTATTTTCCTACTCTCTTCTTAGGCTTATGGGAGAAAAATGTATTCAAATACCAGAAAATAAGAGAAAAATACGATTTTCTCAAAATGTCCTTTTTTGATCATTATTTCTTATCTCCTTTTTTATTTCTAAACGTATCTTCATGACATTTGGTATGGATGATGAGTGGGGGTAAACAAAGAAAAATAAGATGATTTTTTAAATATGTTTTATAGTTTTTGAAAAATTTAATTGTTTGTAAAAAAACATTTTTGTATATTTTTGGTTGTTCTCATATGCTTTTTTCAAAAATTCATAAAATCAAAACTTCATAATGAAACGAAAATCCGATCTGATCAAAATTAGACATTGTATCAAATAAGGTATGTGTAAAGGTTTAAAAAGAAATTTGTTGAAAAATGAAAAAGCCTATCGATATTGAACTTAAATTTAGGGGCAAAATCCAAGATGGCCGCCGTTTCCATGGCAACCGTAAGCGCCAGCAAAAAAAACAAAGACATATTTCAATTCAGTACACCATGCCCATTACACCTATAAATAAGTTAAATTGATAGGAACAAACGGGAAAATTTTCATTCCAGGACCCCCCCCCCCTTAAGTTGTGATTCGACGTTTACCTTGGTACTGCCTGTGTCTTTGACATTGGTACAACCAGCGTAGCAGGGAGAGAAGTAGAGGACGCCATCTCTGCCACACATGGGGAAGTAATCCTCTTCCTGGCAGTTACAATTCTGGTTGCACGTGCTCTCTAGCTGCTTCCTAGATGTGTTGACAGGCCTGCTTGGTACAAACATGCCAGTAAGAATGAGTGCAATCAATGCAATGGGATGCAATTATTCTAACAGAAATACACGTAGCATTAATAATCGAATACCTAGACGAAAACTCATCCTTTCTCTGGCACTTCCTATGCCTTTACATACACACACACAGGCACACACACAATCTCCCTCTGAAAAACAATATTACACAGCTCTCTCTCTCTCTCCCTCTCTCTCTCTCTCTCTCTCTCTCTCTCTCTCTCTCTCTCTCTCTCTCTCTCTCTCTCTCTCTCTCTCTCTCTCTCTCTCTCTCTCTCTCTCTCTCTCTCTCTCTCTCTCTCTCTGTCTGTCTGTCTGTCTGTCTGTCTGTCTGTCTGTCTGTCTGTCTGTCTGTCTGTCTGTCTGTCTGTCTGTCTGTCTGTCTGTCTGTCTGTCTGTCTGTCTGTCTGTCTGTCTGTCTGTCTGTCTGTCTGTCTGTCTGTCTGTCTGTCTGTCTGTCTGTCTGTCTCTCTCTCTGTCTCTCTCTCTCTCTCTCTCTCTCTCTCTCTCTCTCTCTCTCTCTCTCTCTCTCTCTCTCTCTCTCTCTCTCTCTCTCTCTCTCTCTCTCTCTCTCTCTCTCTCTCTCTCTCTCTCTCTCTCTCTCTCTCTCTCTCTTTCTCTCTATCTGTATATATATATATATATATATATATATATATATATATATATATATATATATATATATATATATATATATATATACATATATACATATATGTGTATATATATATATATATATATATATATATATATATATATATATATATATATTATATATACATACAATATTTTTCTGCCTGTCCGTCTGTCTATATACACATCTCTGATTACATTGATTCAT
>JAXRKP010001053.1:147500-174613 GCA_037039925.1 Doris montereyensis | reverse complement strand
ATTTAACACTATAGAGATTAGGACTTGTTATTTAAACGATAGAGATAATGACTTTTATTTCAATGATATACATAGAGCTTTCTATTTGATTGCTAGAGATGAACTCTTGTATTTAAGAAATGAATGACACGTGTATTTTGAAATTAAATGAAACTATTCTATTTAAACTATAGTAATGAAACCTTGTATTTAAACTATGGAAATGAAAAACTTGTATTTAAACTATGGAAATGTAAATCTTGTATTTAAACTATGGAGATGAAAACCTTGTATTTAAGCTATAGTAATGAAAACCTTGTATTTAAACTATAGTAATGAAAACCTTGTATTTAAACTATGGAAATGAAAACCTTGTATTTAAACTAGTAATGAAAAAACCTTGTATTTAAACTATAGTAATGAAAACCTTGTATTTAAACTATAGTAATGAAAACCGTGTATTTAAAAGATGGAGATGAAAACCTTGTATTTAAACTATAGTAATGAAAACCTTGTATTTAAACTATAGTAATGAAAACCTTGTATTTAAATTATGGGAATGAAAAACTTGTATTTAAACTATAGTAATGAAAACCTTTGTATTTAAACTATAGTAATGAAAACCTTGTATTCAAACTATGGTAATGAAAACCTTGTATTTAAACTATGGTAATGAAAACCTTGTATTTAAACTATAGTAATGAAAACATTGTATTTAAAACTATAGTAATGAAAACCTTGTATTTAAACTATAGTAATGAAAACCTTGTATTTAAACTATGGTAATGAAAATCTTGTTTTTTAAACTATAGTAATGAAAACCTTGTATTTAAAAGATAGAGAGATGAAAACCTTGTATTTAAAAGATAGAGATGAAAACCTTGTATTTAAACTATGGGAATGAAAACCTTGTATTTAAACTATGGAGATGAAACCTTGTATTTAAACTATGGGAATGAAAACCTTATATTTAAACTATGGGAATGAAAACCTTGCATTTAAAGATAGAGATGAAAACCTTGTATTTAAACTATGGGAATGAAACTCTTGTATTTAAACTATGGAGATGAAAACCTTGTATTTAGAAGATAGAGATGAAAACCTTGTATTTAAAAGATCGATATGAAAAAATCTTGTATTTAAACTATGGAGATCAAAACCTTGTATTTAAACTATGGAGATGAAAATCTTGTATTTAAACTAGGAGATGAAAATCTTGTATTTAAAAGATAGAGATGAAAACTTTGTATTTAAAAGATGGAGATGAAAATCTTGTATTTAAACTATGGAGATGAAAACCGTGTATTTAAAAGATAGAGATGAAAACCTTGTATTTAAAAGATAGAGATGAAAAACTTGTATTTAAAAGATAGAGATGAAAACCTTGTATTTAAAGATAGAGATGAAAATCTTGTATTTAAACTATGGAGATGCAAACCTTGTATTTAAATTATGGAGATGAAAACTTTGTATTTAAACTATGGAGATGAAAACTTTGTATTTAAACTATGGAGATGAAAACCTTGTATTTAAGCTATGGAGATGAAAACCTTGTATTTAAACTATGGTATTTAAACGATGAAAACCTTGTATTTAAACTATAGAGATGAAAATCTTGTATTTAAACTATGGAGATGAAAATCTTGTATTTAAACTATGGAGATGAAAACCTTGTATTTAAACGATAAGTTAACCTTGTATTTAAACGAATGAAAACCTTGTATTTAAACTATGGAGATGAAAACCTTGTATTTAAACTATGGGAATGAAAATCTTGTATTTAAACTATGGGAATGAAAACCTTGTATTTAAACTATGGGAATGAAAATCTTGTATTTAAACTATGGGAATGAAAACCTTGTATTTAAACTATGGGAATGAAAAACCTTGTATTTAAACTATAGAGATGAAAACCTTATATTTAAACTATGGAGATAGAAACCTTGTATTTAAAAGATAGAGATGAAAACCTTGTATTTAAAGATAGAGATGAAAACCTTGTATTTAAAAAGATAGACATGAAAATCTTGTATTTTAAAAAGATAGAAATGAAAACCTTGTATTTAAACTATGGAGATGAAAACCTTGTATTTAAACTATAGAGATGAAAACCTTGTATTTAAAATATGGAATAGAAACCTTGTATTTAAAAGATAGAGATGAAAACCTTGTATTTAAAAGATATAGAGATGAAAACCTTGTATTTAAACTATGGGAATGAAAACCTTGTATTTAAACTATGAGAATGAAAACCTTGTATTTATACTATGGGAATGAAAACGTTCTATTTAAACTATGGAGATGAAAACGTTCTATTTAAACTATAGAGATGAAAACGTTCTATTTAAACTATGGGGATAAAAGCCTTCTATTTAAACTAACTGGAGATGAAAGCCTTGTATTTAAACTATGGAGATGAAAACCTTGTATTTAAACTATGGAGATGAAAGCCTTGTATTTAAACTATGGAGATGAAAACCTTGTATTTAAAATTATGGAAATGAAAGCGTTGTATTTAAAAGATAAAGATAAACACTTGTATTTAAAAGATAGAGATGAAAACCTTGTATTTAAAAGATGAGATGAAAACCTTGTATTAAAAGATAGAGATGAAAACCTTGTATTTAAAAAGATAGAGATGAAATCTTGTATTTAAACTATGGAGATGCAAACCTTGTATTTAAATTATGGAGATGAAAACTTTGTATTTAAACTATGGAGATGAAAACTTTGTATTTAAACTATGGAGATGAAAACCTTGTATTTAAGCTATGGAGATGAAAACCTTATTTAAACTATGGAGATGAAAACCTTGTATTTAAACGATAGAGATGAAAACCTTGTATTTAAACTATGGAGATGAAAATCTTGTATTTAAACTATGGAGATGAAAACCTTGTATTTAAACTATGGAGATTAAAACCTTGTATTTAAACGATAGAGATGAAAACCTTGTATTTAAACTATGGAGATGAAAACCTTGTATTTAGACTATGGAGATGAAAACCTTGTATTTAAACGATAGAGATGAAAACCTTATATTTAAACTATGGAGATGAAAACCTTGTATTTAAACGATAGAGATGAAAACCTTGTATTTAAACGATAGAGATGAAAACCTTGTATTTAAAAAGATAGAGATGAAAACCTTGTAGAATTTATTTAAAGATAGAGATAAAATCTTGTATTTAAAAGATAGAGATGAAAACTTCGTATTTAAACTATGGAGATGAAAACCTTGTATTTAAAAGATAGAGATGAAAATCTTGTATTTAAAAGATAGAGATGAAAACTTCGTATTTAAACTATGGAGATGAAAACCTTGTATTTAAACTATGGAGATGAAAACCTTGTATTTAAACTATGGAGATGAAAACCTTCTTTTTAAACTATGGAGATGAAAACCTTGTATTTAAAAGATAGAGATTAAACCCTTCTATTTAAACTATGGAGATGAAAATCTTGTATTTAAACTATGGAGATGAAAACCTTGTATTTAAAAGATAGAGATGAAAACCTTGTATTTAAACTATGGAGATGAAAACCTTGTGATTAAAAGATAGAGATGAAAACCTTGTATTTAAGTTATGGAGATGAAAATCTTGTATTTAAACTATGGAGATGAAAACCTTGTATTTAAACGATAGAGATGAAAACCTTGTATTTAAACGATAGAGATGAAAACCTTGTATTTAAACGATAGAGATGAAAACCTTGTATTTAAAAGATAGAGATGAAAACCTTGTATTTAAAGATAGAGATGAAAAACTTGTATTTAAAGATAGCGATGAAAACCTTGTATTTAAACTATGGAGATGAAAACCTTTTATTTAAACTATGGAGATGAAAACCTTGTATTTAAAGATAGAGATAAACACTGTATTTAAAAGATAGAGATGAAAACCTTCTATTTAAATTATGGAGATGAAAACCTTGTGTTTAAACAAGAGAGTTGATGACTTTGTATTTAATGATAGAGATGGAGACCTTTTATACGATAAAGATGGCAACATTGTATTAAAACAAGAGATGAAAAACGTTGTATTTTAAACGATAGATATCACAACAATATATTTTAACGATAAAAATGACAACCTGGTATACAGACAATAGAGATGACAACCTGGTATACAGACAATAGAGATGACAACCTGGTATACAGACAATAGAGATGACAACCTGGTATACAGACAATAGAGATGACAACCTGGTATACAGACAATATAAATGACAACCTGGTATACAGACAATAGAGATGACAACCTGGTATACAGACAATATAAATGACAACCTGGTATACAGACAATAGAGATGACAACCTGGTATACAGACAATAGAGATGACAACCTGGTATTTAGAGGAAAAAGATGAAGAACTTGTATTTAAAAGTGGAGATAAAGTTATATTCTAACGATAGAAATTAAAACATTGTATTTAAATTATGGAAATGAAGAACTCGTATTGAAACGATCAAGAGGAAGACCTTGTGTTCGACAATTGTGATAGCATTGATTGAAATGATAGCGCGAAAAGGAATTTTAGATAAAATCAATATCGGTGAAATATCCTATTGAGACGTAGAAACTGTAAGGATTAGATTGAGATGATAGATTGTAAGAGACATTGAGATGATATAGGTGTAAGGGTTAGATTGAGATGATATATAGGTGTAAGGGTTAAGATTGAGACGATGAGGTAAAGTTAGATTGAGACGATATAGGTGAAATGATTAGATTGAGACTATATAAGTGAAATGATTAGATTGAGACTATATAAGTGAAATGATTAGATTGAGACTATATAAGTGAAATGATTAGATTGAGACTATATAAGTGAAATGATTAGATTGAGACAATATAAGTCAAATGATTAGATTGAGACTATATAAGTGAAATGATTAGATTGAGACTATATATTGAAATGATTAGATTGAGACTATATAAGTGAAATGATTAGATTGAGACTATATAGAGTGAAAGGATTAGTTGAGACTATATAAGTGAAATGATTAGATTCAGACTATATAAGTGAAATGATTGGTTGAGACTATATAAGTAAAATGATTAGATTGAGACGATATTGGTGAAAGGATTAGGTGAGACTATGTAAGTGAAATGATTAGATTGAGACTATATAAGTGAAAGGATTAGATTGAGACTATAAGTGAAATGATTAGATTGAGACTATATAAGTGAAATGATTAGATTGAGACTATATATGTGAAATGGTTCATTGAGACGATATTGGTGAAAGGATTAGACTGAGACGATAGAGATAAAGAATTAGATTGAGACGATAGAGATGAAAGGATTAGATTGAGACGATAGAGATGAAAGGACAAGATTGAGACGATAGAGATGAAAGGATTAGATTGAGACGATAGAGATGAAAGGATTAGATTGAGACGATAGAGATGAAAGGATTAGATTGAGACTATATAAGTGAAATGATTAGATTGAGACTATATAAGTGAAATGATTAGATTGAGACTATATAAGTGAAATCATTAGATTGAGACTATATAAGTGAAATGATTAGATTGAGACGATATAGGTGAAGGTATTAGATTGAGACGATATAGGTGAAAAGGTTGATTGAAGGCGATAGGCGAAATGACTAGATTGATACGATATAGGTAAAATGACTAGAATGAGACGATAGACGTAAAATGATTAGATTGAGACGATATAGGTGAACAGATCAGATTGAGACGATATAAGTGAACAAATCAGATTGAGATGATAGAGGTGAAATGACTAGATTGAGACGATATAAGTGGAAAGGATTAGATTGAGACGATATAAGTGAAAGGATTAGATTGAGACTATAGAGGTGAAAGGATTAGATTGAGACTATAGAGGTGAAAGGATTAGGATTGAGACTATATAGGTGAAAGGATTAAGATTGAGACTATAGAGATGAAAAGATTAGATTGAGACAATATAAGTGAAAAGATTAGATTGAGACGATATAAGTGAAAGGATTAGATTGAGACTATAGAGTTGAAAGGATTAGATTGAGACGATAGAGGTGAAAAGATTAGATTAAAACGATATAAAGTGAAAGGAATAGATTGCGACGAAAAAGATAAGTAAAAAGATTAGATTGAGACTATAGAGGTGAAAAGGATTAGATTGAGACTATATAAGTGAAAGGATTAGATTGAGACTATATAAGTGAAATGATTAGATTGAGACTATATAAGTGAAAGGATTAGATTGAGACTATATAAGTGAAAGGATTAGATTGAGACTATAGAGTTGAAAGGACTAGATTAAGACGATATAATTGAAAGGAATAGATTAAGACTATATACTGAAGGAATAGATTAGACGATAGAGATGAAGGAATAGATTAAGACGATATAGGTGAAAGGAATAGATTGAGACTATGAGAGGTGAAGGGATTAGATTGAGACTATATAAGTGAAAGGAATAGATTGATACTATAGAGGTGAAGGGATTAGATTGAGACTATAGATGAAGGGATTAGATTGAGACTATATAGGTGAAAGGATTAGATTGAGACTATAGAGGTGAAGGGATTAGATTGAGACTATAGAGGTGAAGGGATTAGATTGAGACTATAGACGTAAAGGGATTAGATTGAGACGATAGAGATGAAGGATTAGATTCTAGACGATATAGATGAAAGGATTAGATTGAGACGATAGAGATGAAAGGACTAGATTGAGACGATATAAGTGAAATGATTAGATTGAGACGATAGAGGTGAAATGATTAGATTGAGACGATAGAGATGAAAGGACTCGGATTGAGACGATAGAGGTGAAATGATTAGAGTGAGACGATATAAGTGAAATGATTAGATCGAGATGATATAGGTGAAAAGATTAGATTGACACGATAGAGGTGAAATGATTAGATTGAAGATGATAGAGATGAAAATTAGATTAAGACGATAGAGATGAAAGGATTAGATTGAAACGATAGAGATGAAAGGATTAGATTAAGACTATAGAGATGAAAGGATTAGATTAAGACGATAGAGGTGAAAGGATTAGATTAAGACGATAGAGTTGAAAGATTAGATTAAGACTATATATGTCAAATGATTAGGTTGAGACGATATAGATAAAATCATTAGGTTGAGACGATATAGGTAAAATGATTAGATTGAGACGAGAGAAATGAAAGGATTAGATTGAGACTATATAGGTAAAATGATTAGATTGAGACGATAGAGGTGAAAAAGATTAGATTGAGACAATAGAGATGAAATTGAGATTAGAAATGATTAGAGACTATATAGGTAAAATGATTAGATTGAGACTATATAGGTGAAATGATTAGATTGAGACGATAGAGATAAAGGATTAGATTGAGACTATATAGGTAAAATGATTAAGATTGAGACGATAGAGATGAAAAGATTAGATTAAGACGATAGAGATGAAAGGATTAGATTCAGACGATAGAGATGAAATGATTAGATTGAGACTATAAAAAATGATTAGATTGAGACTATATAGGTAAAATGATTAGATTGAGACTATATAGGTGAAATGATTAGATTGAGACGATATAAAATGATTAGATTAAGACTATATAGGTGAAATGATTAGATTGAGACGATAGAGATGAAAGGATTAGATTAAGACGATAGAGATGAAAGGATTAGATTAAGACGATAGAGATGAAAGGATTAGATTGAGACGATAGAGATGAAAGGATTAGATTGAGACTATAGGTAAAATGATTAGATTGAGACGATAGAGATGAAAGGATTAGATTAAGACGATAAAGATGAAAGGATTAGATTCAGACGATAGAGATGAAATGATTAGATTGAGACTATATAGGTAAAATGATTAGATTGAGACTATATAGGTAAAAATGATTAGATTGGAGACTATATAGGTGAAATGATTAGATTGACACGATATGGGTTTATATAAAATGATTAGATTAAGACTATACAGTCGAAATTGAAAATGATTAGATTGAGACGATAGAGATGAAAGTTAGATTAAGACGATAGAGGTGAAATGATTAGATTGAGACGATAGAGATGAAAGGATTAGATTGAGACTATAGAGGTGAAATGATTAGATTGGAGAGATCGATATAGGTGAAATGATTAGATTGAGACGATAGAGGTGAAAGGATTAGATTGAGACGATATAGGTGAAAAGATTAGATTAAGACGATAGAGGTGAAAGGATTAGATTACGACGATAGAGATGAAAGGATTAGATTGAGACGATAGAGATGAAAAGATTAGATTAAGACGATATAGGTGAAAGCGATTAGATTGAGACGATAGAGGTGAAATGATTAGATTAAGACGATAGAGATCAAAGTTAGATTACGACGATAGAGATGAAATAATTGATTGAGATTGAGACGAAAGGATTAGATTGGACAGATAGAGGAAAGGATTAGATTGAGACGATAGAGGTGAAATGATTAGATTAAGACGATAGAGATCAAAGGATTAGATTAAGACGATAGAGATGAAAAAAGATTGAGACTTAGGTGAAAAGATTAGATTGAGACGATATAGAAATTAGATTGAGACGATAGATTGATTATTAAGACGATAGAGTTTAGATTAAGACGATAGAGATTTAGATTAAGACGATAGAGGTGAAAGGATTAGATTGAGACGATATTGATTGAGAAAAATGATTAGATTGGATGATATAAGACGATAGAGAGACGATAGAAATGATTAGATTGAGACGATATTGAAAAGATTAGTGAAAATGATTAGATTGAGACGAATATAGAATATAGGTGCAAAGGGTTAGATTGAGATTATATAGGTGAAAGGATTAGATTGAGACTATAGAGGTGAAATGATTAGATTGAGACTATATAGGTGAAAGGATTAGATTGAGACGATGGAGGTGAAATGATTAGATTAAGACGATAGAGATCAAAGGGATTAGATTAAGACGATAGAGTTGAAAGGATTAGATTGAGACGATAGAGATGAAAGGATTAGATTGAGACGATAGAGGTGAAAGTTGGGTGAGACGATATAGGTGGAAATGATTAGATTAAGACGATAGAATTGAAAGGATTAGATTAAGACGATAGAGATGAAATGATTAGATTGAGACTATATAGGTGAAAAGATTAGATTGAGACGATATAGGTGATAGGATTAGATTGGAGACGATAGAGATTGAAATGATGAGATTAAGACGATAGAGATCAAAAGTTAGATTAAGACGATAGAGATGAAAGGATTAGATTGAGACGATGGGAATGAAAAGGATTAGATTGAGACGATAGAGGTGAAAAGATTGAATTAAAAGACGATATAAGTGAAAGGGAGGAATAGATTGCGACGATAAGTAAAAAGATTAGATTGAGACTATAGAGGGTGAAAGGATTAGATTGAGACTATAGAGGTGAAAGGATTAGATTGAGACTATATAAGTGAAAGGATTAGATTGAGACTATATAAGTGAAATGGTTAGATTGAGACTATATAAGTGAAAGGATTAGATTGAGACTATATAAGTGAAGGATTAGATTGAGACTATAGAGGTGAAAGGACTAGATTAAGACGATATAATTGAAAAGGAATAGATTAAGACTATATAATTGAAAGGAATAGATTGAGACGATAGAGATGAAAGGAATAGATTAAGACGATATAGGTGAAAGGAATAGATTGAGACTATAGAGGTGAAGGGATTAGATTGAGACTATATAAGTGAAAAGGAATAGATTCATACTATAGAGGTGGAAGGGATTAGATTGAGACTATAGAGGTGAAGGGATTAGATTGAGACTATATAGGTGAAAGGATTAGGGTGAGACTATAGAGGTGAAGGGATTAGATTGAGACTATAGAGGTGAAGGGATTAGATTGAGACGATAGAGGTGAAGGGATTAGATTGAGACGATAGAGATGAAAGGATTAGATTCTAGACGATATAGATGAAAGGATTAGATTGAGACGATAGAGATGAAAGGACTAGATTGAGACGATATAAGTGAAATGATTAGATTGAGACGATAAAGGTGAAATGATTAGATTGAGACGATAAAGATGAAAGGACTAGATTGAGACGATAGAGGTGAAATGATTTGAGTGAGACGATATAAGTGAAAATGATAAGATTGAGACGATATAGGTGAAAAGATTAGATTGAGACGATATAGGTGAAAAGATTAGATTGAGACGATAGAGGTGAAAATGATTAGATTAAGACGATAGAGGTGGAAAGGATTAGATTAAGACGATAGAGATGAAAAGATTAGATTAAGACTATATATGTCAAATGATTAGGTTGAGACGATATAGGTAAAATCATTAGGTTGAGACGATATAGGTAAAATCATTAGGTTGAGACGATATAAATAAAATGATTAGATTGAGACTATATAGGTAAAATGATTAGATTGAGACTATATAGGTAAAATGATTAGGAGAGGTGAAAAGATTTAGATTGAGACAATAGAGATGAAAGGATTAGATTGAGACTATATAGGTGAAATGATTAGATTAAGACTATATAGGTAAAATGATTAGATTGAGACTATATAGGTGAAATGATTAGATTGAGACGATAGAGATGAAAGGATTAGATTGAGACTATAGGTAAAATGATTAGATTGAGACTATATAGGTAAAAGGATTAGATTGAGACTATATAGGTGAAAATGATTAGATTGAGACGATATGGGTAAAATGATTAGATTAAGACTATATAGGTGAAATGATTAGATTGAGACGATAGAGATGAAAGGATTAGATTAAGACGATAAAGATGAAAGGATTAGATTCAGACGATAGAGATGAAATGATTAGATTGAGACTATATAGGTAAAATGATTAGATTGAGACTTATATAGGTAAAAGGATTAGATTGAGACTATATATAGGTGAAATGATTAGATTGAGACGATATGGGTAAAATGATTAGATTAAGACTATATAGGTGAAATGATTAGATTGAGACGATAGAGATGAAAGGATTAGATTAAGAGTGATAGAGATGAAATGATTAGATTAAGACGATAGAGATGAAAGGATTAGATTGAGACTATAGAGGTGAAATGATTAGATTAAGACGATAGAGATGAAAGGATTAGATTGAGACTATAGGTAAAATGATTAGATTGAGACGATATAGGTGAAATGATTAGATTGAGACGATAGAGGTGAAAGGATTAGATTGAGACGATATAGATGAAAATATTAGATTAAGACGATAGAGGGAAAGGATTAAATTGAGACGATAGAGGTGAAAGGATTAGATTGAGACGATATAAATGAAATGATTGATTGACTATAGGTGAAAGGATTAGATTGAGACGATAGAGGTGAAATGATTAGATTAAGACGATAGAGATCAAAGGATTAGATTAAGACGATAGAGATGAAAGGATTAGATTGAGACGATAGAGATGAAAGGATTAGATTGAGACGATAGAGGTGAAAGGATTAGATTGAGACGATATAGCTGAAAATGATTAGATTAAGACGATGAGGTGAAAGGATTAGATTAAGACGATAGAGATGAAAGGATTAGATTGAGACTATATAGGTGAAAAGATTAGATTGGACGATATAGGTGATAGGATTAGATTGAGACGATAGAGGTAAAAGGATTAGATTGAGACTATATAGGTGAAATGATTAGATTGAGACGATAGAGTTGAAATGATTAGATTGAGATGATATAAGTAAAAATGATTAGATTGAGACGATAGAAATGAAAGGATTAGATTAAGACGATAGAGTTGAAAGGATTACATTGAGACGATATTGGAGAAAGATTAGATAGAGACGATAGAGGTGAAATGATTAGATTGAGACGATAGAGGTGAAAAGATTAGATTGAGAATATAGAGCTGCAAGGATTAGATTGAGACTATATAGGTGAAAGGATTAGATTGAGACTATAGAGGTGAAATGATTAGATTGACTATATAGGTGAAAGGATTAGATTGAGACGATAGAGGTGAAAGGATTATATTAAAACAAAAGAGGTGAAAGGATTAGATTGAAACTATGGCAGGTGAAAGGATTAGATTGAGACGATATAAAATGATTAGATTGAGACGATAGAGGTGAATGATTAGATTGAGACGATATAGGTGAAATGATTAGATTGAGACGATAGAGGTGAAATGATTAGATTGAGACGATAGAGGTGAAATGATTAGATTGAGACGATATAGGTTAAATGATTAGATTGAGACGATAAAGGTGAAATGATTAGATTGAGACGCTAGAGGTGCAAAGACTAGATTGAGACGATATAGGTGAAAGGAATAGATTGAGACGATATAGGTGAAAGGATTAGATTGAGACTATAGAGGGGAAAGGATTAGATTGAGACTATAGAGGTGAAAGGATTAGATTGAGACTACAGAGGTGAAAGGATTAGATTGAGAAGATAGTGGTGAAACGATTAGATTGATACTATATAGGTGAAAGGATTAGATTAAGAAGATAGAGGTGAAAGGATTAGATTGAGAAGAGAGTGGTGAAAGGATTAGATTGAGACTATAGAGGTGAAAGGATTAGATTGAGATTATAGAGGTTAAAGGATTAGATTGAGAAGATAGATGTGAAAGGATTAGATGAGACGATAGAGGTGAAAGGATTGGATTGAGACGATAGAGGTGAAAGGATTAGATTGAGAAGATAGAGGTGAAAGGATTAGATTGAGACTATAGAGGTGAAAGAATTAGATGGAGACTATAGAGGTGAAAGGATTAGATTGAGAAGATAGAGGTGAAAAGATTAGATTGAGAAGATAGAGGTGAAAGGATTACATTGAGACGATAGAGGTGAAAGGATTAGATTGAGAAGATAGTGGTGACACGATTAGATTGATACGATCGATGTGAAAGGGTTAAAGTGAGACGATATAGGTTAAAGGTTTTGATTGAGACGATAGAGGTCAAAAGATTAGATTGAGACGATAGATATGAAATGTTTAGAATGAAACGATAGAGGTGAAAGTTTAAGATTAAGACGATAGAGGTGAAGGGATTAGATTGAGACGATAGAGATCAAAGAATTAGATTAAGACGATAGAGGTGAAAAATTCGATTGAGACGATAGAGGTGAAATGATTAGATTGAGACGATAGAGCTCAAAAAAGGATTAAAATGAGACGATAGAGGTGAAAGGATTAGATTAAGACGATAGAGATGAAAGGATTAGATTGAGACGATAGAGATGAAAGGATTAGATTGAGACTATATAGGTAAAATGATTAGATTGAGACGATAGAGATGAAAGGATTAGATTAAGACGATAGAGATGAAAGGATTAGATTCAGACGATAGAGATGAAATGATTAGATTGAGACTATATAGGTAAAATGATTAGATTGAGACTATATAGGTAAAATGATTAGATTGAGACTATATAGGTGAAATGATTAGATTGACACGATATGGGTAAAATTATTAGATTAAGACTATACAGGTGAAATGATTAGATTGAGACGATAGAGATGAAAGGATTAGATTAAGACGATAGAGGTGAAAGGATTAGATTGAGACTATATAGGTGAAATGATTAGATTGAGACGATATAGGTGAAATGATTAGATTGAGACGATATAGGTGAAATGATTAGATTGAGACGATAGAGGTGAAAGGATTAGATTGAGACGATATAGGTGAAAAGATTAGATTAAGACGATATAGGTGAAAGGATTAAATTGAGACGATAGAGGTGAAAGGATTAGATTGAGACGATATAAGTGAAATGATTAGATTAAGACTATATAGGTGAAAGGATTAGATTGAGACGATAGAGGTGAAATGATTAGATTAAGACGATAGAGATCAAAGGATTAGATTACGACGATAGAGATGAAAGGATTAGATTGAGACGATAGAGATGAAAGGATTAGATTGAGACGATAGAGGTGAAAGGATTAGATTGAGACGATATAGGTGAAATGATTAGATTAAGACGATAGAGGTGAAAGGATTAGATTAAGACGATAGAGATGAAATGATTAGATTGAGACTATATAGGTGAAAAGATTAGATTGAGACGATATAGGTGATAGGATTAGATTGAGACGATAGAGGTGAAATGATGAGATTAAGACGATAGAGATCAAAGGATTAGATTAAGACGATAGAGATGAAAGGATTAGATTGAGACGATAGAGGTAAAAGGATTAGATTGAGACTATATGGGTGAAATGATTAGATTGAGACGATAGAGTTGAAATGATTAATTGAGATGATATAAGTAAAAAAGTTAGATTGAGACGATAGAAATGAAAGGATTAGATTAAGACGATAGAGTTGAAAGGATTACATTGAGACGATATTGGAGAAAAGATTAGATAGAGACGATAGAGGTGAAATGATTAGATTGAAACGACGATAGAGGTGAAAAGATTAGATTGAGAATATAGAGGTGCAAGGGTTAGATTGAGATTATATAGGTGAAAGGATTAGATTGAGACTATAGAGGTGAAATGATTAGATTGAGACTATATAGGTGAAAGGATTAGATTGAGACGATGGAGGTGAAATGATTAGATTAAGACGATAGAGATCAAAGGATTAGATTAAGACGATAGAGTTGAAAGGATTAGATTGAGACGATAGAGATGAAAGGATTAGATTGAGACGATAGAGGTGAAAGGATTAGATTGAGACGATATGGAAGTTAGATGATTAGATTAAGACGATAGAGGTGAAAAGGATTAGATTAAGACGATAGAGATGGAAATGATTAGATTGAGACTATATAGGTGAAAAGATTAGATTGAGACGATATAGGTGATAGGATTAGATTGAGACGATAGAGGTGAAATGATGAGATTAAGACGATAGAGATCAAAGTTAGGTAAGACGATAGAGATGAAAGATTAGATTGAGACGATAGAGATGAAAGGATTAGATTGAGACGATAGAGGTGAAAAGATTAGATTAAGACGATATAAGTGAAAGGAATAGATTGCGACGATATAAGTAAAAAGATTAGATTGAGACTATAGAGGTGAAAGGATTAGATTGAGACTATAGAGGTGAATGGATTAGATTGAGACTATATAAGTGAAAGGATTAGATTGAGACTATATAAGTGAAATGGTTAGATTGAGACTATATAAGTGAAAGGATTAGATTGAGACTATATAAGTGAAAGGATTAGATTGAGACTATAGAGGTGAAAGGACTAGATTAAGACGATATAATTGAAAGGAATAGATTAAGACTATATAATTGAAAGGAATAGATTGAGACGATAGAGATGAAAGGAATAGATTAAGACGATATAGGTGAAAGGAATAGATTGAGACTATAGAGGTGAAGGGATTAGATTGAGACTATATAAGTGAAAGGAATAGATTCATACTATAGAGGTGAAGGGATTAGATTGAGACTATAGAGGTGAAGGGATTAGATTGAGACTATATAGGTGAAAGGATTAGATTGAGAATATAGAGGTGAAGGGATTAGATTGAGACTATAGAGGTGAAGGGATTAGATTGAGACTATAGAGGTGAAGGGATTAGATTGAGACGATAGAGATGAAAGGATTAGATTCTAGACGATATAGATGAAAGGATTAGATTGAGACGATAGAGATGAAAGGACTAGATTGAGACGATATAAGTGAAATGATTAGATTGAGACGATAAAGGTGAAATGATTAGATTGAGACGATAAAGATGAAAGGACTAGATTGAGACGATAGAGGTGAAATGATTTGAGTGAGACGATATAAGTGAAATGATTAGATTGAGACGATATAGGTGAAAAGATTAGATTGAGACGATAGAGGTGAAATGATTAGATTAAGATGATAGAGATGAAAGGATTAGATTAAGACGATAGAGATGAAAGGATTAGATTGAGACGATAGAGATGAAAGGATTAGATTAAAACTATAGAGATGAAAGGATTAGATTAGGTTGAGACGATATAGGTAAAATGATTAGATTGAGACGAGAGAAATGAAAAGTTAGATTGAGACTATATAGGTAAATGATTAGATTGAGACGATAGAGGTGAAAAGATTAGATTGAGACAATAGAGATGAAAGGATTAGGTGAGACTATATAGGTGAAATGATTAGATTAAGACTATATAAGAGTAAAATGATTAGATTGAGACTATAGAGGTGAAATGATTAGATTGAGACAATAGAGATGAAAGGATTAGATTGAGACTATATAGGTGAAATGATTAGATTAAGACTATATAGGTAAAAGGATTAGATTGAGACTATATAGGTGGAAATGATTAGATTGAGACGATAGAGATGAAATGATTAGATTAAGACTATATTAAGGTAAAATGATTAGATTGAGACGATAGAGATGAAAGGATTAGATTAAGACGATAAAGATGAAAGGATTAGATTCAGACGATAGAGATGAAAATGATTAGATTGAGACTATATAGGTAAAATGATTAGATTGAGACTATATAGGTAAAATGATTAGATTGAGACTATATAGGTGAAATGATTAGATTGAGACGATATGGGTAAAATGATTAGATTAAAGACTATATAGGTGAAATGATTAGATTGAGACGATAGAGATGAAGGATTAGATTAAGAGGATAGAGATGAAATGATTAGATTAAGACGATAGAGATGAAAAGTATTAGATTGAGACTATAGAGGTGAAATGATTAGATTAAGACGATAGAGATGAAAAGGATTAGATTGAGACTATATAGGTAAAATGATTAGATTGAGACGATATAGGTGAAATGATTAGATTGAGACGATAGAGGTGAAAGGATTAGATTGAGACGATATAGATGAAATATTAGATTAAGACGATAGAGGTGAAAGGATTAAATTGAGACGATAGAGGTGAAAGGATTAGATTGAGACGATATAAAGTGAAATGATTAGATTAAGGCTATATAGGTGAAGAGGATTAGATTGAGACGATAGAGATGAAATGATTAGATTAAGACGATAGAGATCAAGTTAGATTAAGACGATAGAGATGAAAGGATTAGATTGAGACGATAGAGATGAAATGATTAGATTGAGACGATAGGGTGAAAGGTTAGATTAACGATATAGTTAGATGAAATGATTAGATTAAGACGATAGAGGTGAAAGGATTAGATTAAGACGATAGAGATGAAATGATTAGATTGAGACTGAAATTTCAAAGATTAGATTGAGACGATATAGGTGAAAGGATTAGATTGAGAGGATAGAGTAAAAGGATTAGATTGAGACTATATGGTTGAAATGATTAGATTGAGACGATAGAGTTGAAATGATTAGATTGAGATGATTATAAATTGAATGATTGGGTTGAGGACGATAGAAATTAAAGGATTAGATTAAGACGATAGAGTTGAAAGGATTACATTGAGACGATATTGGAGAAAATTAGATAGAGACGATAGAGGTGAAATGATTAGTTGAGACGATAGAGGTGAAAAAAGATTGAGAATATAGAGCTGCAAGTTAGATTGAGACTATATAGGTGAAAGGATTAGATTGAGACTATAGAGGTGAAATGATTAGATTGAGACTATATAGGTGAAAGGATTAGATTGAGACGATAGAGGTGAAAGGATTATATTAAAACAAAGAGGTGAAAAGTTAGATTGAAACTATATAGGTGAAAATTAGATGAGACGATAGAGGTAAAATGATTAGATTGAGACGATGAGGTTGAAATGATTAGATTGAGACGATATAGGTGAAATGATTGAATTGAGACGATGAGGTGAAATGATTAGATTGAGACGATAGAGGTGAAATGATTAGATTGAGACGATATGGTGAAATGATTAGATTGGGACGATAAAGGTGAAATGATTAGATTGAGACGCTAGAGGTGCAAAGACTAGATTGAGACGATATGGTTGAAAGGAATAGATTGAGACGATATAGGTGAAAGGATTAGATTGAGACTATAGAGGGGAAAGGATTAGGTGAGACTATAGAGGTGAAAGAGTTAGATTGAGACTACAGAGGTGAAAGGATTAGATTGAGAAGATAGTGGTGAAACGATTAGATTGATACTATATAGGTGAAAGGATTAGATTAAGAAGATAGAGGTGAAAGGATTAGATTGAGAAGTGGTGAAAGGATTAGATTGAGACTATAGGGTGAAAAGATTAGATTGAGATTATAGAGGTTAAAGTTAGATTGAGAAGATAGATGTGAAAGGATTAGATGAGACGATAGAAGTGAAAGGATTGGATTGAGACGATAGAGGTGAAAGGATTAGATTGTGAGAAGATAGAGGTGAAAGGTTAGATTGAGACTATAGAGGTGAAAGAATTAGAACTAACAAGGTGACTATAGAGGTGAAAGGATTAGATTGTGAAGATAGAGGTGAAAAGATTAGATTGAGGAAGATAGAGGTGAAAGGATTACATTGAGACGATAGAGGTGAAAAGGATTAGATTGAAAGATAGTGGTGACATGATTAGATTGATACGATCGATGTGAAAGGGTTAAGTGAGAACGATATAGGGTTAAAGGTTTTGATTGAGACGATAGAGGTCAAAAGATTAGATTGAGACGATAGATATGAAATGTTTAGAATGAGATGATAGAGGTGAAAGTTTAAGATTAAGACGATAGAGGTGAAGGATTAGATTGAGACGATAGAGATGAAAGAATTAGATTAAGACGATGAGGTGAAAATTCGATTGAGACGATAGAGGTGAAATGATTAGATTGAGACGATAGAGCTCAAAAAGGGTTAAAATGAGACGATAGAGGTGAAATTAAATAGATTAAGACGATAGAGGTGAAGGGATTAGATTGAGACGATATGGTTGAAAGGATTAGATTGAGACGATAGAGGTGAAAGATTATATTCAGATGGTGGAGATGAAGAGCAATTGAGACGGTAGAGATGAAAGGATTAGATTGAGACGATAGAGATGAAAGAATTAGATTAAGATGATAATGGTAAAAGTTATATTGCGACGATAGAAGGAAAAGGTTAGATAGAGACGAGAAGCAGGAAAAGAATTAGATTGAGAAGATAGAGGTGAAAAGATTAAATTGACACAATAGAGGTGAAAGCATTAAATTGACACGATATAGGTAAAAGGATTAAATTGACACGATATAGGTAAAGGATTAGATTGAGACGATAGAGGTGAAAAGATTACGTTGAGATAAAAGAGGTGAAATGATTAAAGATTGAGAGAATGAGGTCAAAGAATTACATTGAAATGATATAGGTGACAGGATTCGACTGAGACGATAGAGTTCAAAAGATTAGATTAAGACAATAGAGTGGAAAAGATTAGATTAAGACGATAGAGTTGAAAAGATTAGATTAAGACGATAGAGTTGAAAAGATTAGATTAAGACGATAGATATGAAAGGTTTAGAATGAGACGATAGAGTGAAATGAAAGTATTGAAAAGATTAAGACGATAGAGTTGAAAAGATTAGATTAAGACGATAGAGTTGAAAGATTAGTTAACGATAGAGTTGAAAAGATTAGATTAAGACGATAGAGCTGAAAAGATTGATTAAGACGATAGAGGTGAAATGATTAGATGACATTGATAGAGGTGAAATGATTAGATTTGAGACTATAGGTGAAACGATTAATTGAGACGATAGAGGTGAAATGATTACATTGAGACGATAGAGGTGAAATGATTAGATTGAGACGATAGAGGTGAAATGATTAGATTGAGACGATAGAGGTGGAAATGATTAGATGAGACGATAGATGTGAAATGATTAGATTGAGACGATAGAGTTGAAATGATTAGTTTGAAGTAGAGGTGAAATGATTAGATTGAGACGATAGAGGGTGAAATGGTGAATTGAGACGATAGAGTTGAAATGATTAGATTGAGACGATAGAGTTGAAAGGATTAGATTGAGACTATAGAGTTGAAATGATTGGATTGGAACGATATAGGTGAAAGGATTAGATTGAGACTATAGAAGTGAAAGGATTAGATTGAGACGATAGAGTTGAAATGATTAGATTGAGACTCTATAGGTGAAAGGATTAGATTGAGACTATAGAGATGAAATGATTAGATTGAGACGATATAGGTGAAAGGATTAGATTGAGACTATAGAGGTGAAAGGATTAGATTGAGACTATAGAGGTGAAATGATTAGATTGAGACTATAGAGGTGAAAGGATTAGATTGAGACTATATAGGTGAAAGGATTAGATTGAGAAGATAGTGGTGAAACGATTAGATTGATACGATCGATGTGAAAGGATTAAAGTGTGACGATATAGGTTAAAGGTTTTGATTGAGACGATAGATTTAAAAAGATTAGATTGAGACGATAGATATGAAAGGTTTAGAATGAGACGATAGAGGTGAAAGTATAAGATTAAGACGATAGAGGTGAAGGGATTGGATTGAAACGATAGAGATCAAAGAATTAGATTAAGACGATAGAGGTGAAAAATTCGATTAAGACGATAGAGGTGAAATGATTGGAATTAAGACAATGGGAGCTCAAAAAGGATTAGAATGAGACGATAGAGGTGAAAGTATTAGATTAAGACGATAGAGGTGAAGGGATTAGATTGAGACGATATACATGAAAGGATTAGATTAAGACGATAGAGGTTAAAAGATTATATTCAGATGGTGGAGATGAAAGGATTAGATTGAGACGATAGAGATGAAAGGATTAGATTGAGGTGATAGAGATGAAAGAATTAGATTAAAATGATAGCGGTAAAAGGATTATATTGCGACGATAGAAGGGGAAAATTAGATAAGACGATAGACGAGAATTAGATTGAGATGATAGAAAAAGATTAAATTGAACAATAGAGGTAAAGCATTGAATTGACACAATAGAGGTGAAAAGATTAAATTGACACGATAGAGGTAGAGGTAGAGGTGAAAGGATTAGATTGAGACGATAGAGGTGAAAAGATTAAATTGAACAATAGAGGTAGAGAATTGACACAATAGAGGTAAAGCATTAAATTGACACGATATAGGTGAAAGGATTAGATTGAGAGACGATAGAGGTGAAAAGTTTACGTTGAGATAAAAAGAGTGTGAAATGATTAGATTGAGAAATAGAGTGAAAGAATTACATGGAAAATATAGGTGACAGGATTCGACTAAGACGATAGAGTTGAAATGATTAGATTAAGACGATAGAGGTGAAATGATTAGATTAAGACGATAGAGTTGAAAAAGGACAGATTGAGCTGATAGAGTTGAAAAGATTAGATTAAGACGATAGAGGTGAAATGATTAGATTGAGACGATAGAGTTGAAAAGATTAGATTGAAACGATAGAGGTGAAATGATTAGATTGGCATACGATAGAGTTGAAAAGATTAGATTATACGATAGAGGTTAAATGATTAGATTGAGACGATAGAGGTTAAATGATTAGATTGAGACGATAGAGGTGAAATGATTAGATTGAGACGATAGAGGTGAAATAATTAGAGTAAGACGATAGAGTTGAAAAGATTAGATTGAGACGATAGAGGTTAAATGATTAGATTGAGACGATAGAGGTTAAATGATTAGATTGAGACGATAGAGGTGAAATAATTAGATTGAGACGATAGAGTTGAAAAGATTAGATTGATACGATAGAGGTGAAATGATTAGATTGAGACGATAGAGGTGAAAAGATATGATTAAGACGATAGAGGTGAAAGGATTAGATTGAGACGATATAGGTGAAAGGATTAGATTGAGACGATAGAGTTGAAACGATTAGATTGAGACGATAGAGGTGAAACGATTAGATTGAGACAATAGAGGTGAAATGATTAGATTGAAACGATAGAGGTGAAAGGATTAGATTGAGACGATAGAGGTGAAATGATTAGATTGAGACGATAGAGGTGAAATGATTAGATTGAGACGATAGAGTTAAAATTATTAGATTGAGACGATAGAGTTGAAATGATTAGATTGAGACGATAGAGTTGAAATGATTACATTGAGACGATAGAGGTGAAATGATTAGATTGAGACGATAGAGGTGAAATGATTAGATTGAGACGATAGAGGTGAAATGAATAGATTGAGACGATAGAGTTGAAAGGATTAGATTGAGACGATAGAGGTGAAACGATTACATTGAGACGATATAGGTGAAAGGATTAGATTGAGACGATATAGATGAAACGATTAGATTGTGACGATATAGGTGAAAGGATTAGATGGAAACGATGGAGGATAAATGACCAGATTGAAAGGATACAAATGAAACAGTTGAAATGAAATTATATAGGCGAAAGGACTAGATTCAGAGGATAGAGGTGAAGGGATTCAATTGAAATGATATATTGAAAGGAGCAGATTGAAAGGATACAAATGAAATGATTAAATAATAATATATGTGAAGCAGCAGATTGAAGGGATATAAATTAAGGGATTAAATTGAAATTATATAGATGAAAAGACCTGATTGAAAGGATAAAATGAAGGGATTATATTGAAATTATATAGATGAAAAGACCAGATTGAAGGGATAGAAAGAAAGGGATTAAATTGAAACGATATAGGTTAAAAGATCACATTGAAAGGATGTAAATTAAGGAATCAAATGGAAATGATACAGGTTAAAGGGTCACATTGAAAGGATATAAATTAACGAATCAAATGGAAACGATACAGGTTAAAGGATCAGATTGTAAGGATATAAATGAAGGAATCAAATGGAAACGATACAAGAAGACCAGATTGAAAGGATATAAATTAAGGAATCAAATGGAAATAATACAGGTTAAAGGATCAGATTAAAAGGATATAAATTAAGGAATCAAATGGAAATGATACAGGTTAAAGGATCAGATTGAAAGGATATAAATTAAGGAATCAAATGGAAATGATACAGGTTACAGGATCAGATTGAAAGGATATAAATTAAGGAATCAAATGGAAATGATACAGGTTAAAGGATCAGATTGAAAGGATATAAATTAAGAAGTCAAATGGAAATGATACAGGTTAAAGGATCAGATTGAAAGGATATAAATTAAGGAATCAAATGGAAATGATACAGGTTAAAGGATCAGATTGAAAGGATATAAATTAAGGAATCAAATGGAAATGATACAGGTTAAAGGATCAGATTGAAAGGATATAAATTAAGGAATCAAATGGAAATGATACAGGTTAAAGGATCAGATTGAAAGGATATAAATTAAGGAATCAAATGGAAATGATACAGGTTAAAGGATCAGATTGAAAGGATATAAATGAAGGGATTAAATTGAAAGTGTACAGGCGAAAAGATTATATTGAAATGATAGAGTTAAAGGATCACATTGAAATGATAGAGTTAAAGGATCACATTGAAATGATAGAGTTAAAGGATCGCATTGAAATGATAGAGTTAAAGGATCACATTGAAATGATAGAGTTAAAGGATCACATTGAAATGATAGAGTTAAAGGATCACATTGAAATGATAGAGTTAAAGGACCACATTGAAATGATAGAGTTAAAGGATCACATTGAAATGATAGAGTTAAAGGATCACATTGAAATGATAGAGTTAAAGGATCACATTGAAATGATAGAGTTAAAGGATCACATTGAAATGATAGAGTTAAAGGATCACATTGAAATGATAGAGTTAAAGGATCACATTGACATGATAGAGTTAAAGGATCACATTGAAATGATAGAGTTAAAGGATCACATTGAAATGATAGAGTTAAAGGATCACATTGAAATGATAGAGTTAAAGGAGTTATGTTGTAACGGTAAGGAGAAGAAATTGGATTGTACTAGTGTTCGCGTGCTGATAAGAACTTGGACATCAACGACAACCGGTTGCAGTCATGTTGTCGTGGAAAATGCAGACAAACATTTATAACTTTAATATTGATGTAACAGCTGATTAACCACACGTGCGTGTGTGTATACCCTCACATATATACACACACACACACACATTCCCGCACCCTAACACTCAAAAATTTAATCACACATAACCACATACATACGCATGCGCATACACTCAGTCACATTGATGTAACACCAAATACTTGCACCCACATACACACATACGCATACGTGTTTACATAAACACACACACACACACACACACATACACACACGCGTGTATACATAAACCTTTTCTTCCTCTCTTTTTCTTTTTCGATGATAAACAGACATATCTGAGAAAATTGTTGTTCCTTATCGACAAGAGGGTTGAGTTTTTTATTATTATTGCACAATCCAGTTTTACGATAACGTGATAATGACACCTTTCGCAAGCCAAAAATATAGTTTTCTGATAACACAAATGAGCCTACATTTTACTGTTCATATTCTTACTTTGAACTAATACAGTCAGCACAGGTAGCTTTTTAACCGCTTTTCTATACATGACTTTTATGGTGAGTTGGCTTCTTTTGTTTGTGTCTATATTATGTTAATGAGTTTTTTTTTGCAATACAATTGTTGTGTTCTTTCCCCTTTACTTTTTATTGTCTACACCAATACCCACAGAGGTACTATTGGTCTTACTCCCTTTCAGTCATTGATATTAAAATCAAATAGATGTTTGATGAACTCCCTTTCATTCATTGATATTAAAATCAAATAGATGTTTGATGAACTCCCTTTCATTCATTGATATTAAAATCAAATAGATGTTTGCTGAACTGCCTTTCATTCATTGATATTAAAATCAAATAGATGTTTGATGAACTCCCTTTCATTCATTGATATTAAAATCAAATAGATGTTTGATGAACTCCCTTTCAATCATTGATATTAAAATCACATAGATGTTTGATGAACTGCCTTTTATTCATTGATATTAAAATCACATAGATGCTTGATGAACTGCCTTTCATTCATTGATATTAAAATCAAATAGATGTTTGATGAAATCCCTTTCATTCATTGATATTAAAATCAAATAGATGTTTGATGAACTCCCTTTCATCCATTGATATTAAAATCAAATAGATGTTTGATGAACTGCCTTTCATTCATTGATATTAAAATCAAATAGATGTTTGATGAACTCCCTTTCATTCATTGATATTAAAATCAAATAGATGTTTGATGAACTCCCTTTCATTTATTGATATTAAAATCAAATAGATGTTTGATGGACATATTCATCTATGCATTCATAAGGATAATAGAATTAATGGAGTTATTTATAGAAGTTTTTCATATATTGATGTAAACATGTTTCTTCCACTTTAAAAAAAAACAGTTATCGACTAATACTGAAATACGGAAATTGTATATGGATTCTTTTCGAAACAGTAAAAAGACGAGCGACAAGATTATGGAGAGAAGTGGAGCACGATGATGTAAAACTGAAATGAGCACAATGATGTAAAACTGAAATTGAGCACAATGATGTAAAACTGAAATTGAGCACAATCATGTAAAACTGAAATTGAGCACAATGATGTAAAACTGAAATTGAGCACATTGAAGTCAAACTGAAATTGAGCACAATGATGTAAAACTGAAATGAGCACAATGATGTAAAACTGAAATTGAGCACAATGATGTAAAACTGAAATGAGCACAATGATGTAAAACTGAAATGAGCACAATGATGTAAAACTGAAATTGAGCACAATGATGTAAAACTGAAATTGAGCACACTGATGTATTACATGTAAGGTTGCTCAAGGATGTGACGATGCAAATGAGGGTATATCGGATATGGAGCAACACTGATGTACAAAGGCTGGGAAATTAGCTAGGGATAATCTGATTAGGCCTGCAATGGGGTGGTGGGTATGGGTTGGCCTTAGGAATGGACGGCAAAGCACCCACGCTCTTTTTGTCTGTTTTTTTGTGTGGTGGGGAGGCGTTAGGGTTGTTGGTGGGGTGAGGAGAGGACACTGGGGGAGAGTTGGAGCTAGTACATGGCTGGGGATGGTTGGGTAGGTGCTTTATATTATGGGGGTGGGGGAGATGATGGTTTTGTGGGAGTGTTGGTTGGTTGGTACGATGGGGGTGGGTTGTAGTAGGGGGGTTGGTTGGGAGAAGGAGGAGGAGGAGGCGGAGGGGAGGGAGGGGGGAGGGGAGGAGGAGCGGGGGAGGAGAGGAGGAGGGAGGGGAGGAGGAGAGGAGAGGAGGAGAGGAGGAGGAGGAGGGGGGATGGACGGCGGAGGGAGGAGGCGGGAGAGAGGGGGGGGATGAGGAGGAGGCGAGGAGGAGGAGGGGAGGAGGGAGGCGGCAGGGAGGAGGAGGCGGAGGAGGGCGAGGCGGAGGGGAGGAGGAGGAGGAGAGATGGAGGAGGAGGAGAGGAGGAGGAGGAGGAGGAGTGAGGGGAGGAGGAGGGAGGAGAGGAGAGGAGGAGGAGGCGAGGAGGAGGAGGAGGAGGAGGAGGAGGAGGAGGAGGGGAGGGAGGAGGCGAGGGGAGGAGGCGGGGAGGAGGGAGGAGGAGGCGGAGGCGGAGGAGGAGAGGGAGGAAGGAGGAGGCGGAGGAGGAGGAGGAGGAGGAGGAGGAGGCAGGAGGAGGAGGAGGAGGAGGAGGAGGAGGAGGGGAGGAGGAGGAGGGAGGAGGAGCGAGAGGCGGAGGAGGGAGGAGGGGAGGAGAGAGGCGGAGCAGAGGAGGAGAGAGGAGGCGAGAGGAGGAGAGAGGAGAAGGAGGAGAGGAGACGGCGGAGGAGGAAGGAGAGAGGGGGAGGGAGGGAGAGGAGGAGGGAGGAGGAGGAGGAGGAGGAGGATGGAGGAGGGGCGGAGGAGGAGGGGAAGGAGGCAGGAGAGGAGCGGAGAGGGAGAGGAGGAGGGAGAGAGGGAGAGGAGGAGGAGGAGGAGGGAGGCGGAGGAGGAGGGCGGAGAGGAGGAGGGGAGGAGGGGAGGAGGAGGAGGAGGAGGAGGAGGAGGGGAGAGAGAAGGGAGAGGAGGAGAGAGAGGCAGAGAGCGGAGGGGAGAGGCAGAGGAGGAGGGGAAGGAGAGAAGGAGGAGGAGGAGGAGGAGGAGAAGGAGGAGGAGGGAGAGGAGGAGGAGAAGGAGGAGGAGAGGAGGAGGAGAGGAGGAGGAAAAGAAGAAGAGGAGAGGAGGAGGAGGAAGAGGAAGAAGAGGAAGAGGAGGAGGAGAGGAGGAGGGAGGAGGAGGAGGAGAGGAGGAGGGAGGAGGAGGAGGAGGAAGGAAGAAGAAGAGGAAGAGGAAGAAGAAGAAGAAGAAGAAGAAGAAGAAGAAGAAGAAAGGAAGAAGGAGGAGGCGGAGGAAGAGGAAGAGAAAGGAAGAAGAAGG
>JAXRKP010001053.1:125000-140000 GCA_037039925.1 Doris montereyensis | reverse complement strand
GGTACTACACCAAACACCACAATGAGGCTCAGAGGCACACCAAACACCTCACAAGGAGGCTCAGAAGCAATTACACCAAACATCTCACAAGGAGGCTCAGGAGGCAATTACACCAAACATCTCACAAGGAGGCTCAGGAGGCAATTACACCAAACACCCGACAAGTATACTAGAAGCAATTATACTAAAACTCAGCAAAAAAACAGAATAATTTTAAAAACATCAAAATGGGATTGAAAAGATACACCTTATTTTTTTTACTGTTTTGTTTAAAAACAGTTAATGGGGAAAGTTTAATGCTGGCTGATGGTTTATTCCAAGTCAGGCACCAAAATAGCAAAGTTCGATAAATCACTATAAGTTCGTCAAATCATCGTAAGCACCTACCTGTTACATACGACATGCAACTCCTGAGACACGTTATGCAGATATATCCAAACACTTGTGCACAATGATGCTGCTTTGTATCATTTCTGAACGGAACAAGTGCAGTTGAAAAGGAGGGGTGTATCTTCATCACGGCAGTTTTTATTTCAAATCAAACGGGATTTATTGTTCTGGATGACTTGTAAACACTTTATGTTCTCCAATGATGTTCTGAAATAATATTCTCTAATGATATTCTCTAATAATGTTCTCTAATTATGTCCTCTAATGATATTCTCTAATTCTGTTTTCTAATGATGTTCTCTAATGATGTTCTCTAATGATATCCTCTAAAGATGTTCTCTAATAATGTTCTCTAATAATATTCTCTAATGATGTTCTCCAATGATGTCCTAATAATGTTCTCTTATGGTGTTCTCTATTGATATTCACTAAGGATGTTCTCTAATGGTATTCTAATGATTGTTTCTAATGATTCTCTCTAATGTGCTCTCTAGTAATGTTCTCTATTAATGTTCTCTAATGATGCTCTCTACTGATATTCTCTAATGCTGTTCTCTAATGATGTTCTCTAATGATGTTATCTAATGATGTTCTATAAAGATGTTCTCTCATGAGGTTCTCTAATGATGTTCTCTAATCAAGCTCTCTAATGATGTTGCTCTAATGATGCTCTCTAATTATATTCTCTAATGATGTTGTCTAATCATGTTGTTAAAGATGTTTACTCAATGATTTTCTCTAAAGATGTTCTCTAATGATTTTCTCTAATGATGTTCTCTAGTGATGTTCACTAATGATGTTCTCTAATGATGTATCAAAAGAAAGGAATCACTATAGTCGAGTTTTTGAAAACATTGTGGATGCTATAAGTTTTTAACAAACGTCTGTTATAACATATAGCCGAATTATCTATTGTAAGATATAGCCGAATTATCTGTTGTAAGATATAGCCGAATTATCTGTTGAAGGCCGATTATCTGTTGTAAGATATAGCCGAATTATCTGTTGTAAGATATAGCCGAATTATCTGTTGTAAGATATAGCCGAATTATCTGTTGTAAGATATAGCCGAATTATCCAAAGCTCTTTTGCGGTCAGAAAAGTAAATGTGTCTTTAGACTCCTGACATGGTCGGTCGTTTGAACTTGAGAGTCCAAAACTCTACATAAATCTTTCCCTTGGTTGATTGATTTGACGGTATTGCTGTCACATTATACCCATCGAGTCCTGTTCTATTTTGGGCAAGTTTTTTTACTACCAACGACCAAGATTTATGGGTTTTTTCACCATTTAATGTTCATTTGTTTTCATCATTCCAAGTTGTTATATAATTGATACATTTGTAACACTTCACCAATTGTGTGTGCCGTATGATTAATGCCAGTGATAATGTCGTAGATATGACTGCGATCTGCACAAAGGTGGTACTGTTATGACTTCTTATATAAATTATAGTGCCGATTGGTGCAGTCTATCGCACGAACAGCGCATGGCCTAGTACAGAACATTGTGGAACACAAAGGAACGCTTCGAGCTCTTGAATACATATGTATATATATTTATACTAAGTGTGTTTATTGGACGTATTTAAATTGCTATTTAAATGAATTATATTTATATTTTCATATATACAGTCATACCTAATGTGTCTATTAAAATTAGTACACATTACTATTACCAGGCCTGTATGCTCCTTAATTGTTGCAGATGTGGTGGTCACGTTGTTCGAGTGTGCTACGCTCTAGAAGAGGTGAGTTTGGCAACGTTTCTGTTTGAATGAGTCGGGTGGTGTTGGTTGTTTGTTTCGTTATCATTCTCATCAAACCGATACAAAAATTAGTACCCGCTATGTAGACCTAGGAAACATTGCCCGGTTGCCCGCAGAAGTGATTCCTGTGAACTGAGTGCTCAGTTCTGTGTACTCGATTCTGTGTACTCGATTCCTGTACTCAATTTGTACTCGATTCTGTGTGTACTCGATTCTGTGTACTCAATTCTGTGTGCTCAATTGTGTCACTCAGTTCTGTGTACTCACCTGTGTACTCAGTTTCTGGTGTACTCAATTCTCTGTACTCAATTCTGTGTACTCAATTCTGTGTACTGATTCTGTGTACTCAATTCTGTGTACTCACTTCTGTGTACTCAATTCTGTGTACTCAATTTATGTACTAATTCTGTGTACTCAATTCTGTACTCGATTCTATGTACTCAATTCTGTGTACTCAATTCTATGTACTCAATTCTGTGTACTCAGTTCTGTGTACTGCTCAATTCTGTGTACTCAATTCTGTGTACTCGATTCTATGTACTCAATTCTGTGTACTCGATTCTATTCTGTACTCAATTCTATGTACTCAATTCTGTGTACTCATTTCTATGTACTCAATTCTGTGTACTCAATTCTATGTACTCAATTCTATGTACTCAATTCTGTGTACTCAATTCTATGTACTCAATTCTATGTACTCAATTCAGTGTACTCAATTCTGTGTACTCAATTCTGTGTACTCAATTCTATGTACTCAATTCAGTGTACTCAATTCTATGTACTCAATTCTATGTACTCAATTCTATGTACTCAATTTAAAAACTGATTCTATGTACTCAATTCTATGTAATCAATTCTATGTACTCAATTCTATGTACTCAATTATATGTACTCAATTCTGTGTACTCAGTTCTGTGTACTCAATTCTATGTACTCAATTCTATGTACTCAATTCTGTGTACTCAATTCTGTGTACTCAATTCTGTGTACTCAGTTCTGTGTACTCAATTCTGTGTACTCAATTCTATATACTCAATTCTGTGTACTCAATTCTGTGTACTCAATTCAATTCTATGTACTCAATTCTGTGTACTCAATTCTGTGTAATACTCAATTCTGTGTACTCAGTTCTGTGTACTCAATTCTGTACTCAATTCTGTGTACTCAATTCTGTGTACTCAATTCTGTGTACTCAATTCTGTGTACTCAATTCTGTGTACTCAATTCTATGTACTCAATTCTATGTACTCAATTCTGTGTACTCGATTCTGTGTACTCAATTCTATGTACTCAATTCTATGTACTCAATTCTATGTACTCAATTCTGTGTACTCAATTCTGTGTACTCAATTCTATGTACTCAATTCTGTGTACTCAATTCTGTGTACTCAATTCTGTGTACTCAATTATATGTACTCAATTCTGTGTACTCAATTCTGTGTACTCAATTCTATGTACTCAATTCTATATACTCAATTCTGTGTACTCGATTCTATGTACTCAATTCTATGTACTCAATTCTATGCTCAATTCTGTGTACTCAATTCTGTGTACTCAATTCTATGTACTCAATTCTATGTACTCAATTATATGTACTCAATTCTGTGTACTCAATTCTGTGTACTCAATTCTATCTCAATTCTGTGTACTCAATTCTATGTACTCAATTCTGTGTACTCAATTCTATACTCAATTCTATGTACTCAATTCTGTGTACTCAATTCTGTGTACTCAATTCTATGTACTCAATTATATGTACTCAATTCTATGTACTCAATTCTGTGTACTCAATTATATGTACTCAATTCTGTGTACTCAATTCTATGTACTCAATTCTATGTACTCAATTCTATGTACTCAATTCTGTGTACTCAATTCTGTACTCAATTCTATGTACTCAATTCTATGAACTCAATTCTATGTACTCAATTCTGTGTACTCAATTCTATGTACTCAATTCTGTGTACTCAATTCTATGTACTCAATTCTATATACTCAATTCTATGTACTCAATTCTGTGTACTCAATTCTATGTACTCAATTCTGTGTACTCAATTCTATGTACTCAATTCTATGTACTCAATTCTATGTACTCAATTCTGTGTACTCAATTCTATGTACTCAATTCTGTGTACTCAATTCTATGTACTCAATTCTATGTACTCAATTCTATGTACTCAATTCTGTGTACTCAATTCTGTGTACTCAATTCTATGTACTCAATTCTATATACTCAATTCTATGTACTCAATTCTATGTACTCAATTCTATGTACTCAATTCTGTGTACTCAATTCTATGTATTCAATTCTATGTACTCAATTCTATGTACTCAATTCTATGTACTCAATTCTATGTACTCAATTCTATGTACTCAATTCTATGTACTCAATTCTATGTACTCAATTCTATGTACTCAATTCTCTGTACTCAATTCTATGTACTCAATTCTGTGTACTCAATTCTGTGTACTCAATTCCATGTACTCAATTCTATGTACTCAATTCTGTGTACTCAATTCTATGTACTCAATTCTGTGTACTCAATTCTATGTAATTCTTCTACTCAATTCTATGTACTCAATTCTATGTACTCAATTCTATGTACTCAATTCTATGTACTCAATTCTATGTACTCAATTCTGTGTACTCAATTCTATGTACTCAATTCTGTGTACTCAATTCTGTGTACTCAATTCTGTGTACTCAATTCTATGTACTCAATTCTGTGTACTCAATTCTGTGTACTCAATTCTATGTACTCAATTCTGTGTACTCAATTCTGTGTACTCAATTCTATGTACTCAATTCTGTGTACTCAATTCTGTGTACTCAGTTCTGTGTACTCAATTCTGTGTACTCAATTCTGTGTACTCAATTCTGTGTACTCAATTCTGTGTACTCAATTCTATGTACTCAATTCTGTGTACTCAATTCTGTGTACTCAATTCTGTGTACTCAATTCTATGTACTCAATTCTGTGTACTCAATTCTATGTACTCAATTCTGTGTACTCAATTCTATGTACTCAATTCTATGTACTCAATTCTGTGTACTCGATTCTATGTACTCAATTCTATGTACTCAATTCTGTGTACTCAATTCTGTGTACTCAATTCTGTGTACTCAATTATATGTACTCAATTCTGTGTACTCAATTCTATGTACTCAATTCTATGTACTCAATTCTATGTACTCAATTCTGTGTACTCAATTCTATGTACTCAATTCTATGTACTCAATTCTATGTACTCAATTCTATATTACTCAATTCTGTGTACTCAATTCTATACTCAATTCTATGTACTCAATTCTGTGTACTCAATTCTATGTACTCAATTCTATGTACTCAATTCTATGTACTCAATTCTATGTACTCAATTCTATGTACTCAATTCTGTGTACTCAATTCTGTGTACTCAATTCTATGTACTCAATTCTATGTACTCAATTGTGTGTACTCAATTCTATGTACTCAATTCTATGTACTCAATTCTATGTACTCAATTCTATGTACTCAATTCTATGTACTCAATTCTATGTACTCAATTCTATGTACTCAATTCTATACTCAATTATGTGTACTCAATTCTGTGTACTCAATTCTATGAACTCAATTCTATGTACTCAATGCTGTGTACTCAATTCTATGTACTCAATTCTGTGTACTCAATTCTATGTGCTCAATTCTATGTACTCAATTCTATGTACTCAATGCTGTGTACTCAATTCTATGTATTCAATTCTGTGTACTCAATTCTATGTACTCAATTCTATGTACTCAATTCTATGTACTCAATTTTATGTACTCAATTCTATGTACTCAATTCTGTGTACTCAATTCTATGTACTCAATTCTATGTACTCAATTCTATGTACTCAATTTATGTACTCAATTCTATGTACTCAATTCTATGTACTCAATTCTGTGTACTCAATTCTATGTACTCAATTCTCTGTACTCAATTCTGTGTACTCAATTCTGTGTACTCAATTCTGTGTACTCAATTCTATATACTCAATTCTATGTACTCAATTCTGTGTACTCAATTATGTGTACTCAATTCTATCTACTCAATTCTATGTAGTCAATTCTAACTCAATTCTATGTAGTCAATTCTATGTAGTCAATTCTATGTACTCAATTCTATGTACTCAATTCTATGTACTCAATTCTGTGTACTCAATTCTGTGTACTCAATTCTGTGTACTCAATTCTGTGTACTCAATTCTATGTACTCAATTCTGTGTACTCAATTCTGTGTACTCAATTCTATGTACTCAATTCTATGTACTCAATTCTATGTACTCAATTCTATGTACTCAATTCTATGTACTCAATTCTATGTACTCAATTCTGTACTCAATTCTGTGTACTCAATTCTGTGTACTCAATTCTATGTACTCAATTCTATGTACTCAATTCTGTGTACTCAATTCTGTGTACTCAATTCTGTGTACTCAATTCTGTGGACTCAATTCTGTGGACTCAATTCTGTGTACTCAGTTCTGTGTACTCAATTCTGTGTACTCAATTATGTGTACTCAATTCTGTGTACTCAATTCTATGTACTCAATTCTGTGTACTCAATTCTGTGTACTCAATTCTATGTACTCAATTCTGTGTACTCAATTCTATGTACTCAATTCTATGTACTCAATTCTGTGTACTCAATTCTGTGTACTCAATTCTGTGTTCTCAATTCTATGTACTCAATTCTGTGTACTCAATTATATGTACTCAATTCTATGTACTCAATTCTATGTACTCAATTCTATGTACTCAATTCTATGTACTCAATTCTATGTACTCAATTCTATGTCAATTCTATGTACTCAATTCTGTGTACTCAATTCTGTGTTCTCAATTCTGTGTACTCAATTCTCTGTATTTAATTCTGTGTACTCAATTCTGTGTACTCAATTCTGTGTACTCAATTCTGTGTACTCAATTCTGTGTACTCAATTCTGTGTACTCAATTCTATGTACTCAATTATATGTACTCAATTATATGTACTCAATTCTATGTACTCAATTCTATGTACTCAATGCTATGTATTCAATTCTATGTACTCAATGCTGTGTACTCAATTCTATGTACTCAATTCAATGTACTCAATTCTATGTACTCAATTCTATGTACTCAATTCTATGTACTCGATTCTATGTACTCAATTCAGTGTACTCGATTCTATGTACTCAATTCTGTGTAGTCAATTCTGTGTACTCAATTCCATGTACTCAAGTCTATGTACTCAATTCTATGTACTCAATTCTATGTACTCAATTCTGTGTACTCAATTCTGTGTACTCAATTCTGTGTACTCAATTCTATGTACTCAATGCTGTGTACTAAATTCTATGTACTCAATTCTGTGTACTCAGTTCTATGTACTCCATGCTGTGTACTCAATTCTGTGTAGTCAAGTCTGTGTACTCAATTCTCTGTACTCAATTCTGTGTACTCCATTCTGTGTATTCAATTCTATGTACTCAATTTTATGTACTCAATTCTGTGTACTCAATTCTGTATACTTATTCTGTGTACTCAATGCTGTGTACTTATTCTGTGTACTCAATGCTGTGTACTCAATTCTGTGTACTCAATTCTGTGTACTCAATTCTATGTACTCAATTTTATGTACTCAAATCTATGTACTCAATTCTATGTACTCAATTCTGTGTACTTAATTCTATGTACTCAATTCTATGTACTCAATTCTATGTACTCAATTCTATGTACTCGATTTCTATGTACTCAATTCTATGTACTCAATTCTGTGTACTCAATTCTATGTACTCAATTTTATGTACTCAATTCTGTGTACTCGATTCTGTTCTGTACTCAATTCTATGTACTCAATTCTATGTACTCAACTCAATTCTATGTACTCAATTCTGTGTACTCAATTTATGTACTCAATTCTATGTACTCAATTATGTGTACTCAACTCTATGTACTCAATTCTGTGTACTCAATTCTATCTACTCAATTCTATGTACTCAATTCTATGTCTATGTACTCAATTCTATGTACTCAATTCTGTGTACTCAATTCTGTGTACTCAATTCTATGTACTCAATTCTGTGTACTCAATTCTATGTACTCAATTCTGTGTACTCGATTCTATGTACTCAATTCTATGTACTCAATTCTATGTACTCAATTCTGTGTACTCAATTCTGTGTACTCAATTCTATGTACTCAATTCTGTGTACTCGATTCTATGTACTCAATTCTATGTACTCAATTCTATGTACTCAATTCTATGTACTCAATTCTGTGTACTCAATTCTATGTACTCAACTTTCTGTGTACTCAATTCTGTGTACTCAATTATATGTACTCAATTCTGTGTACTCAATTCTGTGTACTCAATTCTATGTACTCAATTCTATGTACTCAATTCTGTGTACTGATTCTATGTACTCAATTCTATGTACTCAATTCTATGTACTCAATTCTATGTACTCAATTATATGTACTCAATTCTATGTACTCAATTCTGTTCTCAGTTCTGTGTACTCAATTCTATGTACTCAATTCTATGTACTCAATTCTGTGTACTCAATTCTGTGTACTCAATTCTGTGTACTCAGTTCTGTGTACTCAATTCTGTGTACTCAATTCTATGTACTCAATTCTGTGTACTCAATTCTGTGTACTCAGTTCTGTGTACTCAATTCTGTGTACTCAATTCTGTGTACTCAGTTCTGTACTCAATTCTGTGTACTCAATTCTATGTACTCAATTCTGTGTACTCAATTCTGTGTACTCAATTCTATGTACTCAATTCTGTGTACTCAATTCTATGTACTCAATTCTGTGTACTTAATTCTGTGTACTCAATTCTGTGTGCTCAGTTCTGTGTACTCAATTCTGTGTACTCAATTCTATGTACTCAATTCTGTGTACTCAATTCTGTGTACTCAATTCTATGTACTCAATTCTGTGTACTCAATTCTATGTGTTCAATTCTTGTATTCAGTTCTATGTACTCAATTCTGTGTACTCAATTCTGTGTACTCAATTCTGTGTACTCGATTCTATGTACTCAATTCTATGTACTCAATTCTGTGTACTCGATTCTATGTACTCAATTCTATACTCAATTCTATGTACTCAATTCTATGTACTCAATTCTGTGTACTCAATTCTATGTACTCAATTCTATGTACTCAATTCTGTGTACTGAATTCTATGTACTCAATTCTGTGTACTCAATTATATGTACTCAATTCTGTGTACTCAATTCTGTGTACTCAATTCTATGTACTCAATTCTATGTACTCAATTCTGTGTACTCAATTCTATGTACTCAATTATATGTACTCAATTATATGTACTCAATTCTGTGTACTCAATTCTGTGTACTCAATTCTATGTACTCAATTCTGTGTACTCAATTCTGTGTACTCAATTCTGTGTACTCAATTCTATGTACTCAATTCTATGTACTCAATTCTATGTACTCAATTCTGTGTACTCAATTCTATGTACTCAATTCTGTGTACTCAATGCTGTGTACTCAATTCTATGTACTCAATTCTATGTACTCAATTCTATGTACTCAATTCTATGTACTCAATTCTATGTACTCAATTATATGTACTCAATTCTTTGTACTCAATTCTATGTACTCAATTCTATGTACTCAATTCTATGTACTCAATTCTATGTACTCAATTATGTGTACTCAATTCTGTGTACTCAATTCTATGAACTCAATTCTATGTACTCAATGCTGTGTACTCAATTCTATGTACTCAATTCTGTGTACTCAATTCTATGTACTCAATTCTATATACTCAATTCTATGTACTCAATGCTGTGTACTCAATTCTATGTATTCAATTCTGTGTACTCAATTCTATGTACTCAATTCTATGTACTCAATTCTATGTACTCAATTCTATGTACTCAATTCTGTGTACTCAATTCTGTGTACTCAATTCTATGTACTCAATTCTGTGTACTCAATTCTATGTACTCAATTCTATGTACTCAATTCTATGTACCCAATTCTGTGTACTCAATTCTATGTATTCAATTCTGTGTACTCAATTCTATGTACTCAATTCTATGTACTCAATTCTATGTACTCAATTCCATGTACTCAATTCTATGTACTCAATTCTATGTACTCAATTCTATCTACTCAATTCTGTGTACTCAATTCTGTGTACTCAATTCTGTGTACTCAATTCTGTGTACTCAATTCTATATACTCAATTCTATGTACTCAATTCTATGTACTCAATTATGTGTACTCAATTCTATGTACTCAATTCTGTGTACTCAATTCTAACTCAATTCTATGTACTCAATTCTATGTACTCAATTCTATGTACTCAATTCTATGTACTCAATTCTATGTACTCAATTCTATGTACTCAATTCTGTGTACTCAATTCTGTGTACTCAATTCTGTGTACTCAATTCTGTGTCCTCAATTCTGTGTACTCAATTCTGTGTACTCAATTCTATGTACTCAATTCTATGTACTCAATTATGTGTACTCAATTCTATGTACTCAATTATGTGTACTCATTTCTATGTACTCAATTCTATGTACTCAATTCTATGTACTCAATTCTGTGTACTCAATTCTGTGTACTCAATTCTGTGTACTCAATTCTATGTACTCAATTCTATGTACTCAATTCTGTGTACTCAATTCTGTGTACTCAATTCTGTGTACTCAATTCTGTGGACTCAATTCTGTGTACTCAGTTCTGTGTACTCAATTCTGTGTACTCAATTATGTGTACTCCATTCTGTGTACTCAATTCTATGTACTCAATTCTGTGTACTCAATTCTATGTACTAAATTCTATGTACTCAATTCTGTGTACTCAATTCTATGTACTCAATTCTGTGTACTCAATTCTGTGTACTCAATTATATGTACTCAATTCTATGTACTCAATTCTGTGTACTCAATTATATACTCAATTCTATGTACTCAATTCTATGTACTCAATTCTATGTACTCAATTCTATGTACTCAATTCTATGTACTCAATTCTGTGTACTCAATTATGTGTACTCGATTCTGTGTACTCAATTCTATGTACTCAATTCTATGTACTCAATTCTATGTACTCAATTCTGTGTGTACTCAATTCTATGTACTCAATTCTATGTACTCAATTATGTGTACTCAACTCTATGTACTCAATTCTACGTACTCAATTCTACGTACTCAATTCTATGTACTCAATTCTATGTACTCAATTCTATGTACTCAATTCTGTGTACTCAATTCTATGTACTCAATTCTATGTAGTCAATTCTATGTACTCAATTCTATGTACTCTATTCTATGTACTCAATTCTGTGTACTCAATTATGTGTACTCAATTCTGTGTACTCAATTCTGTGTACTCAATTCTATGTACTCAATTATATGTACTCAATTCTGTAATGAACATGTTTTTTAAGTATATCTACTCAATTCTGTGTACCCAATTCTATGTACTCAATTCTATGTACTCAATTATATGTACTCAATTCTGTGTACTCAATTCTGAAATGAACATGTTTTAAAGTATATGTACTCAATGCTGTGTACTCAATTCTATGTACTCAATTCTATGTACTCAATTCTGTGTACTCAATTCTATATACTCAATTATATGTACTCAATTCTGTGTACTCAATTCTGTAATGAACATGTTTTGAAGTATATGTACTCAATTCTGTGTACTCAATTCTATGTACTCAATTCTGTGTACTCAATTGTGTAATGAACATGTTTTGAAGTATATGTACTCAATTCTGTGTACTCAATTCTGTGTACTCAATTCTATGTACTCAATGCTATGTACTCAATTCTATGTACTCAATTCTATGTACTCAATTCTATGTACTCAATTCTGTGTACTCAATTCTGTAATGAACATGTTTTGAAGTATATGTACTCAATTCTGTGTACTCAATTCTGTGTACTCAATTCTATGGACTCAATTCTATGTACTCAATTCTATGTACTCAATTCTATATACTCAATTCTGTGTACTCAATTCTGTAATGAACATGTTTTGAAGTATATGTACTCAATGCTGTGTACTCAATTCTGTGTACTCCATTCTGTGTACTCAATTCTATGTACTCAGTTCTATGTACTCAATTCTATGTACTCAATTCTATGTACTCAATTCTATGTACTCAATTCTATGTACTCAGTTCTATATACTCAATTCTATGTACTCAATTATATGTACTCAATTCTGTGTTACATACGTGCCTATCTTCAGAATGTAGAGTCAATCATTACATACGTGCCTATCTTCAGAATGTAGAGTCAATCGTTACATACGTGCCTATCTTCAGAATGAAGAGTCAATCATTACATACGTGCCTATCTTCAGAATGAAGAGTCAATCATTACATATGTGCCTATCTTCAGAATGAAGAGTCAATCATTACATACGTGCCTATCTTCAGAAAGAAGAGTCAATCATTACATATGTGCCTATCTTCAGAATGTAGAGTCAATCATTATATACGTGCCTATCTTCAGAATGAAGAGTCAATCATTACATACGTGCCTATCTTCAAAATGTAGAGTCAATCATTACATACGTGCCTATCTTCAGAATGTAGAGTCAATCATTACATACGTGCCTATCTTCAGAATGTAGAGTCAATCATTACATACGTGCCTATCTTCAGAATGTAGAATAAAAGTCGCAATCTTGAAAATCTTTAGTAATTTCAGAATGTAGACTAAAAGTAGCAATCTTGAAAATCTTGCGTAATTTTAGAATGTAGACTAAAAGTAGCAATCTTGAAATTCTTGAGTAATTTCAGAATGTAGACTAAAAGTAGCAATCTTGAAAATCTTGCGTGATTTCAGAATGCAGACTAAAGTAGCAATCTTGAAATTCTTGCTTAATTTCAGAATGTAGACTAAAAGTAGCAATCTTGAAAATCTTGCGTAATTTCAGAATGTAGACTAAAAGGAGCAATTTTTTAAATTTTGCGTGATTTCAGAATGTAGACTAAAAGTAGCAATCTTTAAAATTTTGCGTAACTTCAGAATGTACATTAAAAGCAGCAATTTTTAAATCTTGTGTAATTTCAGAATGTAGACTAAAAGTGCTAATCTTTAAAATCTTGCGTGATTTCAGGATGTAGACTAATAGTGACAATATTTAAAAAAATTGGCTGATTTTAGAATATAGACTAAAAGTAGCAATCTTTAAAACTTGTGTAATTTCAGAAAGTAGCCCTAAGAGTATCAATCATTGCAAATGTGCCTAATTTTAGATTGTAGACTAAAGTGTCAATCATTACAAAAGTGTTTCTTTCAGAAAGACTACATATGTCTATTATTACATACGTGCCTAAAGTCAGAATGTAGACTACATCTGTCTATTATTACATACGTGCCTAATATCAGAATGTAGACTACATATGTCTATTATTACAAACGTGTCTAATATCAGAATGTAGACTACTTCTGTCTATTATTACAAACGTGCCTAATATCAGAATGTAGACTACATCTGTCTATTATTACAAACGTGTCTAATATCAAATTGTAGACTACATCTGTATATTATTACAAACGTGTCTAATATCAGAATGCAGACTACATCTGTATATTATTACAAACGTGTCTAATATCAGAATGTAGACTACATCTGTATATTATTACAAACGTGTCTAATATCAAATTGTAGACTACATCTGTATATTATTACAAACGTGTCTAATATCAGAATGTAGACTACATCTGTATATTATTACAAACGTGTCTAATATCAGAATGTAATACTACATCTGTATATTATTACAAACGTGTCTAATATCAGAATGTAGACTACATCTGTATATTATTACAAACGTGTCTAATATCAAAATGTAGACTACATCTGTATATTATTACAAACGTGTCTAATATCAAAATGTAGACTACATCTGTATATTATTACAAACGTGCCTAATATCAAATTGTAGACTTCATCTGTATATTATTACAAACGTGCCTAATATCAAATTGTAGACTTCATCTGTATATTATTACAAACGTGCCTAATATCACAATGTAGACTACATCTGTATATTATTACAAACGTTCCCTAATTTCAGAATGTAGACTAAAACTGTCAATTATTACAAACGTTCCTAATTTCAGAATGTAGACTAAAACTGTCAATTATTACAAACGTTCCTAATTTCAGAATGTAGACTAAAACTGTCAATTATTACAAATGTTCCTAATTTCAGAATGTAGACTAAAACTGTCAATTATTACAAACATGTCTAATTTCAGAATGTAGACTAAAACTGTCAATTATTACAAACATTCTAATATTAGAATGTAGACTAAAACTGTCAATTATTACAAACGTTCCTACTTGCAGAATGTAGACTAAAACTGTATATTATTACAAATGTGTCTAATATTAGAATGTAGACTAAAACTGTATATTATTACAAACGTTCCTAATTGCAGAAAGTAGACTAAAAAGTGCCTATCATTAGAATTGTTATTATTTTTAGAATGTAGACTAAAAGTGCCTATCATTAGAAATGTTATTATTTTCAGAATGTAGACTAAAAGTGCCTATCATTAGAAATGTTATTATTTTCAGAATATAGACCGAAAGTTACAATCATTTCAAACGTGACTAATTTCAATTTGAAGACTAAAACTGTCAATCCTTGCAAACAGGATTTAGACGAAAGGTTTCAAAGCTGTTTTCTTTTTTTTTATTCCAGGGTGGAAGATGCAAGTGACAATCATTGCCATGAGCCTTGTAATCGTGTTGTGCAGTTGGCCTTTTATTTACGCCGCTGGAAGAATTATTCGAGCCAAGTCTTTGCTTCGT
>JAXRKP010001053.1:82500-120000 GCA_037039925.1 Doris montereyensis | reverse complement strand
TATCAACAAGCTTAGCACGCTCCACATTTCAGTACAAACCGCAATGATCACGGTGCCAACAAAGCATTTCCCTAGCTCTTCACTTTTATAATAGCCCATCATCAATAATTTCAAATCAGCTATTATTCAACAGAGAGGCATTGACCGTCGCTTGATTAAATTAGAAAGCAAAGGTAGTTTTAAAGTCATGGCCATGTCGATTGGATATCAGCAGCTATTGGTTGATTTGCCCCACGACACTTTCAATGACGGATTAACCAGCAGGCAATCCTTTGTCTGAATAGACCCTCTAGTTTGGTGATCTTGTCAACAATGATGTATTCTCTACAACGCTTGGGAATGGGATATATTGCTGTTACATGTGTAACAGTATAATTGTTATGTAACTCTATAACTTTTTTTACTTTTTCTCACGTATAAACGTTTCCACATATTCGTCAATGATCAACTGCTTGTATGATAATTTTTTTTTAAAATATCAAGACAAGAGATGAAAATTGGTGAACTTTTATTGTTTCCGTACATTTGCTCTATACACGGAGATTTAGGACACGATACTGAAGTAATCAAGAGGAATTCAACTGTGTTTTTTTTTTAGAACACATTACTAGAGCTCTAAGTTCTTAATCAACGTAATCAAACATCAGATTACGTGTGTTAATCTAAAGTGTCTTTATAACCTTTTATCTCACTTATTTACAAATAGAAAGAGGTAGCATACGTATTGATTTCAACTGGCGTGCACAAATCCTTACCCGTCATTGGTTATACATACATAGTCTGACTCTGAACTTGTTTTTATTTCAGATCATTCCTTCTTGAATGAGCACCAAATCGACCCTATTTGAACTCTGGACACTCGTTTTGAAATGACAATGTCTAAAATGGCAAGAGGCCCGATTTGGTTTGTCATGTCGTACATGGTCGTCTTATTTTTTTAGTTATGTGACTTTCATAACTCCATCAGCCGTGCCGCAAATCAGAGATAACCAACGAGCATGCCCATGACGGCAGATGACCACAATAATTGACAATTTAAGAACGGGTAAGAAAGTAAAAACGTCAACTGATTATTTACAAGCCATATTTCTACTTGCCAATCCACAAGGACAGTCAGCTTCTGAAATAAACGAGAAAGTATCGACGACATTCCGCGCGTCTCTGATTATATTATTACATCACGGAAGAGATTGTCAAAGCATGACTGTCAAACACCTAGTAAGATGATAAGTCGGCAAGACATAACAACAATGTCTTCAACACAATTGTTACACGACAAAGGAATGTGGATTGCAGATGGCAGTGAAGGCACACAGGCGTGTCAAAAGACAGGAGGCTTCTTGGGAATCTCAGACACAACGCCTGAGTCAAGTATGACTGAAACAACCTATACGTCCATAAGCAACCAGGAATCTACAACAGATTCTCAATCTACTACAACACAACCCACTACAACAGATTCTCAATCTACTACAGCACAACCCACTACAACAGATTCTCAATCTACTACAGCACAACCCACTACAACAGATTCTCAATCTACTACAGCACAACCCACTACAACAGATTCTCAATCTACTACAACACAACCCACTACAACAGATTCTCAATCTACTACAGCACAACCAGCTACAACAGATTCTCAATCTAGTACAGCACAACCCACTACAACAGATTCTCAATCTACAACAGCACCACCAACTACTACAGATTCAATCTACTACAGCACCACCAACTACAACAGATTCTCAATCTACTACAGCACAACCCACTACAACAGATTCTCAATCTACTACAGCACCACCCACTACTACTGATTCACAATCTACTACAACACACACTACAACAGATTCTCAATCTACTACAGCACAACCCACTACAACAGATTCACAATCTAGCACCCCAACCAACTACAACAGATTTTCAATCTACTACAGCACAACCCACTACTACAGATTCTCAATCTACTACAGCACAACCCACTACAACAGATTCTCAATATACTACAACACAACCCACTACAACTCAAATCTACTACAGCACAACCCACTACAACAGATTCTCCAATCTACTACAGCACAACCAACTACAACAGATTCACAATCTACTACAGCACACCAACTACAACAGATTTTCCAATCTACTACAGCACAACCCACTACTACAGATTCACAATCTACTACAGCACAACCAACTATAACAGATTCTCCAATCTACTTCAACACAATCAACAACTATAGATTCACAATCTACTACAGCACAACAAACCAGGACAGATTCTCAATCTACTACCACAACCCACTACAACAGACTCTTCAATCTAGTACACCACAACCCACTACAACAGACTCTCAATCTACTACAGCACCACCAACTATAACTATATTCTCAATCTACTACAACACAACCAACTATAACATATTCTCAGTCTACTACAGCACAACCAACAACTATAGATTCTCAATCTACTACAGCACAACCCACTACGACAAATTCTCAATCTACTACAGCACAACCAACTACGACAGATTCTCAATCTACTACAGACACTACTACAGCACAACTACAACATATTCTCCAATCTACTACAACACAACCAACTACAACAGATTCTCAATCTACTACAGCACAACCAACTACGACAGATTCTCAATCTACTACAGCACAACCCACTACAACAAATTCTCAATCTACTACAGCACAACCAACTACAACAGATTCTCAATCTACTACAGACACAACCCACTAACAACAACAGATTCTCAATCTACTACAGCACAACCAACTACAACAGATTCTCAATCTACTACAGCACAACCCACTACAACAGATTCTCAATCTACTACAGCACAACCCATACAACAGATTCTCCAATCTACTACAGCACAACCACTACAACAGATTCTCAATCTACTACAGCACAACCCACTACAACAGATTCTCAATCTACTACAGCACAACCCACTACTACAGATTCTCAATCTACTACAGCACAAATCCACTACTACAGATTCTCAATCTACTACAGCACAACCCACTACTACAGATTCTCAATCTACTACAACACAACCCACTACTACAGATTCTCAATCTACTACAACACAATCCACTACTTCAGATTCTCAATCTACTACAGCACAACCCACTACTACAGATTCTCAATCTACTACAGCACAATCCACTACTACAGATTCTCAATCTACTACAACACAATCCACTACTACAGATTCTCAATCTACTACAGCACAACCCACTACTACAGATTCTCAATCTACTACAGCACAATCCACTACTACAGATTCTCAATCTACTACAGCACAACCCACTACTACAGATTCTCAATCTACTACAGCACAACCCCACTACTACAGATTCTCCAATCTACTACAGCACAATCCACTACTACAGATTCTCAATCTACTACAGCACAACCCACTACTACAGATTCTCAATCTACTACAGCACAATCCACTACTACAGATTTTCAATCTACTACAGCACAATCCACTACTACAGATTCTCAATCTACTACAGCACAACCCACTACAACAGATTCTCAATCTACTACAGCACAACCCACTACAACAGATTCTCAATCTACTACAACACAACCCACTACAACACAACCCACTACAACAGATTCTCAATCTACTACAGCACAACCAACTACAACATATTCTCAATCTACTACAGCACAGCCAACTACAACAGATTCTCAATCTACTACAGCACAACCCACTACTACAGATTCACAATCTACTACAGCACAACCAACTATAACATATTCTCAATCTACTTCAGCACAATCAACAACTATAGATTCACAATCTACTACAGCACAACCGACCAGGACAGATTCTCAATCTACTACACCACAACCCACTACGACAGACTCTCAATCTAGTACACCACAACCCACTACTACAGACTCTCAATCTACTACAGCACCACCAACTACAACATATTCTCAATCTACTACAACACAACCAACTACGACAAATTCTCAGTCTACTACAGCACAACCAACTACGACAGATTCTCAATCTACTACAGCACAACCCACTACGACAAATTCTCAATCTACTACAGCACAACCAACTACGACAGATTCTCAATCTACTACACCACAACCCACTACGACAGATTCTCAATCTACTACAACACAACCAACTACAACAGATTCTCAATCTACTACAGCACAACCCACTACGACAGATTCTCAATCTACTACAGCACAGCCCACTACAACAGATTCTCAATCTACTACAGCACAACCCACTACAACAGATTCTCAATCTACTACAGCAAACCAACTACAACAGATTCTCAATCTACTACAGCACAACCCACTACAACAGATTCTCCATCTACTACAACACAACCAACTACAACAGATTCTCAATCTACTACAGCACAACCCACTACAACAGATTCTCCATCTACTACAACACAACCAACTACAACAGATTCTCAATCTACTACAGCACAACCCACTACAACAGATTCTCAATCTACTACAGCACAACCCACTTCAACAGATTCTCAATCTACTACAGCACAACCCACTACAACAGATTCTCAATCTACTACAACACAACCCACTACAACATATTCTCAATCTACTACAGCACAACCAACTACAACAGATTCTCAATCTAGTACAGCACAACCCACTACAACAGATTCTCAATCTACTACAGCACCACCAACTACTACAGATTCACCATCTACTACAGCACCACCAGCAACTACAACAGATTCTCAATCTACTACAGCACAACCCACTACGACAGATTCTCAATCTACTACAGCACCACCGACTACTACTGATTCACAATCTACTACAGCACAACACACTACAACAGATTCTCCATCTACTACAGCACAACCCACTACAACAGATTCACAATCTACTACACCCCAACCAACTACAACAGATTCTCAATCTACTACAGCACCACCAACTACAACAGATTCTCAATCTACTACAGCACCACCAACTGCAACAGATTCTCAATCTACTACAGCACAACCAACTACGACATATTCTCAATCTACTACAACTGTACTACAACAGATTCTCAATCTACTACAGCACAACCAACTACGACAGATTCTCAATCTACTACAGCACAACCAACTACAACAGATTCTCCAATCTACTACAGCACAACCCACTACAACAGATTCTCAATCTACTACAACACAACCAACTACAACAGATTCTCAATCTACTACAACACAACCCACTACTACAGATTCTCAATCTACTACAGCACAACCCACTACGACAGATTCTCAATCTACTACAGCACAACCAACTACAACAGATTCTCAATCTACTACAACCCAACCAACTACAACAATTCTCAATCTACCCCAGCACAACCAACTACAACAGATTCTCCATCTACTACAACACAACACACTACAACAGATTCTCCATCTACTACAGCACAACCAACGACAACAGATTCTCAATCTACTACAACACAACCCACTACAACAGATTCTCAATCTACTACAACACAACCCACTACAACAGATTCTCAATCTACTACAGCACAACCCACTACAGATTCTCAATCTACTACAACACAACCCACTACAACAGATTCTCAATCTACTGCAGCACAACAAACCACTACTACAGATTCTCAATCTACTTACACCACAACCCACTACAACATATTCTCAATCTACTGCTACAACACAACCCACTACAACAGATTCTCAATCTGCTACAGCACAACCAATACAACACTTGCTTCAACTACAATCAGACAAAATCCCACAACGGCCAATGGGGACAGAACTTCAGCAGTACAGCTATCGATCGTAACGACAGCAGCCACTGCACCAAACCCCTGCCTTCCCAACCCATGCATGAACAGCGGTCTATGCCAAGCTGACCAGGTCCTTCAGACCTATTCTTGTGATTGTTTGACGGGTTTTCATGGTTCTAACTGTGATCAGGTATTTCTTTTTTTATACTCTTAAATGTCTGGTGACTATTAATAATTAATAGCCTTTCCGACGAGTTCGTTTTTTTAAATATTCTAAGTCATGGTCATCATCATTAACAGCAGCAGCAGCAACAACATCACCGTCCTCATTATTCTCGGTATTGTCGTGAAGATCTTTGATCAGTGGCGTCATCCTCATTCCCATCGTCCCCATTAATATCACCAATAGCAGCATCAACAGTAACTTAACTATCAGTTTTGTAGTAATCATATATATTTGTATTACACATCGACCAACACGAGCACTAAAGCCATAAATAGCTGCATCACATTGAAATGCTCATAATTCTCAGGTAAGACATTATCGAGAGCTATGCCATTAGTACTATCATTCTTTTTATAGCGAGGCGATGATGGCCGACGCAGAGGTCACGGATTCGATTCTCATGGTGGCCAGGGTTTTTTGCTGTCCAGTCAGTGTCTGTTCCTTGTATTTGTCTTGTACTTGTTCCTATGGGGCTTCCATATTATTTAATGTCATTTACTTCCTTTTCAACATGCCTTGTGCCTCACTGTTTATCTTGATCATCATTGGCACCATGGTCATCTCACAACTATTTTCGTCATCAACTTCATCATTTATTTTTATCATCTCATTGTGGTTAGTCTGATTTGCATATTTTTGAGAAACTGTATGAATAAAAAAGGATGAGCTGCATCTAGAAAAAAAAACAGTTCGACCGGTTAATCCGATTGATAAAAGATATAACAAACCAAACATGTTATATCCCTAAAACTTATTATTCAATAATAAACTTCCCTTGGTAAGATTATTTTTTTGAAACCCTGACATGACAACATCAAGAGCCCAAGTAATAGAATCTGCTGCTCCTGGAACTTTTCTGTCGCATAAAAAGACATGTTTTTGACAGATTTGCCATAACATAATAATTGATATTTTTTATCTTTTTACTTTTTGTTCTTAACAATATTAACAAAATGATCATGCAAAAAGGACATTTTCCATTGTGGCAAAATGCCCACAGTCTTTTAAATGCAAGGTTGTAAAAAAATACAGCAAATCTTCCGGTGACATTCAATCAGATATCTTACAAAGTACTGACACCTTCTCTTCTGTAGATTACATCTTTTAAACACTTTTTAATACTGTAACCACGCCTGATCCAAACACTCAAAGGAGCACATCCAATGGTACGGAGGAAATCAGTCAGTTTACAGCAACATTGCAGTCGCACCCCATCTTGTCTCCACATCTATTTCAAATATTAATAATATCAATGCCAGAACGTCAGCCAAAAAAACAAACAAACAAACAAACAAACAAACCCACAATAACGTTTTATTTCAAAACCACATGTTCTACCATTGTCACTGCTTATTCTTTGCTCACACTTACTACTAATTCACATTTCTCATATTACTGGCAGTTTGAACTTCAAACACAGATACCGGGTACCGTACATCTTTTAAATTGTCCAAAGTTTAATAAAAACGTCGAGTGAACTAACTTCCAAGTCTTTCTTTGACAGAGTCGATAAGGCTGGCGTGTATTGTAATGCTCCTTTCTCAAAGTGCCTGCAAATTAATCTTATAAATGGTCTTATCGGTTCAGATCTTGTCTTCCAAATTTTTCAAACTTTCCATCGTTCATTTACTCAACACGTCTTGGCTTTCAACTTTAATGATTTTGTTCAACTTCCATTTTCCCATCAGTTTCCTTTTCGATTCCTTGCCCCAATTAATTTGTTGCAGATTCTCCAAAACTTGGGTTGACTTATTGTACCTGAGTATTAACTATTGTAATCTTTTTTCAAAACGTTCCAATTCACAACGTCAATAAGCTCAACCCTCAATTAATAGTCAGACATTCACAAACATACGAAAATAGATACAAACGCCAAGAGAAAATATGAGGTAGGATAGAAACTTTCCTTTAGCTAGACTGTAATGCATTTCTACTTGCATGTTGTAATACTAATTCGGCCACAATACAGAACTCAAACCAAGATCTCATGGAATGGTTTGGCAATATCTCTACTAGCATGTAATAATACTTCAGCTACAATACAGAACTCAAGCGAAAATATCATCAAAAGTCTTGGCAATAACTCTATTAGCATGTAATAATACTTTAACTATAAACAGAGCTCAAGCAAAGTTCTCACGAAATGGTTTTGCAATATCTCTACCAGCATGCAATAATACTTCAGCTACAATATTGAACTCAAGCGAAAATCTCATGAAATGACTTTGCAATATCTCGACTAGTATGTCATACTATTGCACCTGCAATACAGAACTCATGCGAAGATTTCATGAAATGCTTTTGCACTATATCTAGTAGAATGTATCAGTACTCCACCTACAATGCTGAACCAAGCTCAGATCTCATGACCTGCATTTGCAATACTGAACTCAAGCTCAGATCTCATGACCTGCATTTGCAATACTGAACTCAAGCTCAGATCTCATGACCTGCATTTGCAATACTGAACTCAAGCTCAGATCGCACGACTTGCATTTGCCATACTGAACTCAAACTCAGATCTCATGATCTGCATTTGCAATACTGAACTCAAGCTAAGGTCTCATGACCTGCATTTGCAATACTGAACTCAAGCTAAGGTCTCATGACCTGCATTTGCAATAATGAACTCAAACTAAGGTCTCATGACCTGCATTTGCAATACTGAACTCAAGCTCAGATCTCATGATCTGCATTTGCAATACTGGACTCACGCTAAGGTCTCATGACCTGCATTTGCAATACTGAACTCAAGCTAAGGTCCCATGACCTGCATTTGCAATACTGAACTCAAGCTAAGTTCTCGAACTCAAGCTAAGGTCTCATGACCTGCATTTGCAATACAAATATTGTGTTATTAGCATCGAAATTGTAATGCGCCCAGAGCACTCAAAGTATAACATTACACGGGGCCAGAATGTGAGTGATATTTTTTTATATTTTTTGATTCAGCATTGGCACCAGTATATAGAATACAAGTACAAGGGAGAAGTGGTCAATGCCATAAAATCATCTCTGACAATGCAGCAGGGCATGATGGTATTCCACCAGAGTCTCTGAAGGTGGATTCTATCCCAAGAGCAGGGTAAGATGGGATTCAACCAGAGGCTCTGAAGCTGGATGCTATCACAATAGCAGGGTCTGATGGTATTTAACCAGAGGCTCTGAAGGTGGATTTTATCACAATAGCAGGGCCTGATGGTATTGCACCAGAGGCTCGAATGTGGATGCTATCACAATAACAGGGTCTGATGGTATTCAACCAAAGGCTCTGAAGGTGGATTCTATCACAAAAGCAGGGCCTAATGGTATTCAACCAAAGGCTCTGAAGCTGGATGCTATCGCAATAGCAGGGTCTCCTGATGGTATTTAACCAAAGGCTTTGAAGCTGGATACTATCACAATAGCAGGGTCTGATGGTATGCCATCAGAGTCTCTGAAGCTGGATGCTATCACAAACGCAGGGCCTGATGGTATTCAACCAAAGGCTCTGAAGCTGGATGCTATCACAATAGCAGGGCCTGATAGTATTCAACCAAAGGCTCTGAAGGTGGATTATATCACAATAGCAGGGCCTGATGGTATTCCAACCGTGGCTCTGAAGGTGGATTCTATCACAATAGCAGGGCCTGATGGGATTCCAAGGTGGATTCTATCAGATGGCTCTGAAGGTGGATGCTATCCCAATAGCAGGGCCTGATGAGATTCCACCAGAGGCTCTGAAGGTGGATGCTATCCCAATAGCAGGGCCTGATGGGATTCCACCAGAGGCTCTGAAGGTGGATTCTATCACAATAGCAGGGCCTGATGGGATTCCACCAGAGGCTCTGAAGGTGGATTCTATCACAATAGCAGGGCCTGATGGGATTCCACCAGAGGCTCTAAAGGTGGATTCTATCACAATAGCAGGGCCTGATGGGATTCCCACCGTGGCTCTGAAGGTGGATTCTATCACAATAGCAGGGCCTGATGGGATTCCACCAGAGGCTCTGAAGGTGGATTCTATCACAATAGCAGGGCCTGATGGGATTCCACCAGAGGCTCTGAAGGTGCATTATATCACAACAGTATATATGCACTATGCGCTTTATATACAAATGTATGGGAGGAGGAGGAATGATTCCCCAAAAAGTGGGAAAAGGAGACATAGTGAAACTACCAACGAATAAAAAAAGAGATCTGGATAATTACAACAACTGAAGAAGAACAACACTCCTTTATACACTCAGCAAAGTGTTTAGCGGCACAGCGCTTGACCAATCCAAAATACAGTGGAGAGCAACAAGCCGGCCCTAGGATATATAATCGATCCGCGCATATGAAAGTTGCCACTTGAAGAATAATAAATTAGATCTAGCAATTCAATGAGTGGAACTCCCCTCTTTATCAATTAATTTCAGAGACTACGAAAAAAAAGGCATTTGGAGAATCATTCCGTTTTAATTTTAATCATGTAATGACATTCAACCTACGAGAACGCATGCCAAGAAGCAGTAATAGCTTCCTTTATTCATAACAACATTGAATATAACACTATCAACTGCATAGAAAACTGCCGTTGCTTCCTTTATTCATAACAACACTGAATGTAACACCGTCAATCTCATACAATACTGCCGCTGCCAAAATCAATGTCGACGAACACTTTTTTTTTTAAAAGAAGTTTGTAAATTAATTATTTTTAGCTTGTCCATGTCTAAATGGAATTATAAAAGATAAAGATAAAGTTGAATTTATAATCTGAATCCCGGCACAAGTGCAGGCTCGCCGACTGTACTTCCTTTATCCCCCAGCAGCCCATTTCATTCAAAATCCCCAACTCTCTGGGGAGCATACAGTACAGCAGCCTGTTAGGTACTGCGTACTAACACTCTAACACGATGTTTCTCTACCTCCAGCTGGTTATTCACTGACATCTGAGTAAGAGTGAGGAAAACAAAGTGCAGTAACGTTCTTAAAAGTGTCGTAGTGATTACAAACTCACAGCATGACGGTTTCGATACAACGCCTCCATCATAACAATAAAATTTAATGATCCCATTCTTGATGTCACTCATCCTTGAAAATATAAATGTCTCCATCAAAATGGAGAACCATTAGTTTCCTGTAATGCAATGCGGCATTGAATCATTAATATCTAAATGTAGCCATCCACTGCATCCCATTTCGTACAACTTTAAAAACAATGAACACTGATACATTAGCAATTGTTGTCTGTAGTCAGTCATTTCACGTCGATCGCTCTCTCTCGGCCTCTATTATTACATATACTATTTTTACTAATTAAAACAGACAGGAATTCCTACGGAAATTTCTTCTAAATAATTTATCATCTTTTGCCGATTCAGTGGTTGAAAATGGACACTCCTTGACCTGCGCAAGAATTGTTTTTGTCCCTATAACATTGTTTTCTGTTTTCTACAGACTATACAGGTAGACATTTTAATGCCTGCAGAGCCATGTTAGAAACAAGTAATTTGTGAATGAAACTTCCTTCTTTCAGAACTACATTTTTTTGCCCATATCCAAAGATATGAGAACTCTTAAGTAAGCCTGATAATGATAATGGAACGAAAACCTAGGCCCTTTGTTTCCGTATCTATGTCTGTTTTGTAGTTGTAGAATCCCTATTTGTATTTAATACATCGGGAACAAGAGAGTTGATCGGTTTGGTTACATGTACGCTGTTTTAAAACTGCCGACTGTTGATTTGCGTACAATGTCTTCGTATAAGTCGTTCCAGTCTACGGCGTTTTGTACGAGAAAAAAAACGAGTTTTTTGTATTATTTTGATTTGGCTTCGGGTATTTTAACTGCTCTTGAGTTGATCCTAGAAGAATGTCTTTTAGTGATATTTGTTTATACATTATTGTCGAAGTTGTTTGGCCTCACGAGTCATTTCCCTTCGTGGAATTCATTGACGCTTGCAGCTGGTATTGCTGGTAGGCCTATGTGTCCCTCTGCCATTCTATAGAAGAACGTCATTCTCTGTTGTTTTCTACGTTCTTGATGAAGCGTGGCAGTTGCATGACTTTCATCATCTGTATGATACCACCAGTGGCGTCAGTTTTGTAATACGTGTTGATGAAATTAAGTCCTTTCTCGAGATGGTCTATGATCTTTTGTAAATACGGGTCCCATGTTATTGATCCGTCCTCTCTTATTGATCGGATCGATGAAATGTACGCCTTTTCCTTGCATTCTTTGGAGCACTCTTGCAAGACACGGCTCGGGAATCCCAAAGGACACAGTAACTCTTGCCAGACACTACCGCTCTAAATGGAATCCTTTATAGATCTAGCTTCACAAGTCTCTGCTATAACGTTTAAAGATAACGCAATCACAGCTCCTAAAGTTGTCATTTTCTACCAATAATTATAGAATAATTTTGTTGGAAGAAAAAAAGCGTAGAGAACATTCACGGGTCCATGCAAAAGAAGCAAATTTACGTCATACATTTACTACGGTGTATATACGTCTTATGAACAACTTCTGAAATTTTAGACAGTTATTTGTCGACACTTTCAATGTTCAATTAACCAACGAGAAAACAATGTAAATTCAACAACAACATAATAATATAATGATATCTTTGCGTATACTCATGCACATCTCTCAACTTGGTACTGCAAAGTAACTAACTCTCAACTTGGTACTGCGTAACTCCAGGCATCTCTCAACTTCGTACTGCAAAGTAACTCGGGCACATCTCTCAACTTGGTACTGCAAAGTAACTCGGGCACATCTCTCAACTTCGTACTGCAAAGTAACTCGTAATCTCTCAACTTGGTAATGCAAAGTAACATCTTTCAACTTGGTACTGCAAAGTAACTCGGGCGCATCTCTCAACTTGGTACTGCAAAGTAACATCTCTCAACTTGGTACTGCAAAGTAACTCGGGCACATCTCTCAACTTGGTACTGCAAAGTAACTCATGCAAATATCTCAACTTGGTACTGCAAAAGTAACATCTTCAACTTGGTACTGCAAAGTAACTCATGCAAATATCTCAACTTGGTACTGCAAAGTAACTCGGGCACATCTCTCAACTTCGTACTGCAAAGTATCTCGGGCACATCTCATCTTGGTACTGCAAAGTGAACAATGATGAAAATATAAGCTTGTCGATTTTAATTCATTTTTTCAATTTAAAAAATATTTTTCATCAGGAACTTTTCATTTCAAATGACAAAGACATAATCAATGGTAAGCCTATGAAAGATTTCAATACGGAATATCTCTTATAATAAATGATTTTCATGAAAACCTCCTTACGGACTCTGTCAGTTCATGTAGAGCAGACCTTATAACAGGGCCATGTGTGAACGAACTAGCAACGGTTATCAAAGATAATGATAAAAAGCTACACCTTTTAACACCGATATCTTCCTCATGGCGTATGCGATTATTGGCAATTGGCACACACACAAACACACGCACATCGATCTTGACGAACAATGTCTATATGTACGTAAACATGTCAACTACTAATACACTTCTGTGCTCTATTAACTCTCTTATAGAAAAGGAGTTTACTGAAACAGCGTTTCAAAACTAACACTCACTGTCGACCAATATATTGAAAACACAAGTTTCAATATCTTTAAAGTGCTTTGAATGATCATAAAACTGTAATATAAATTTCACTTACAAGCCTTGCGGACTGAATTGAATCAAATACCGGTACCCTATCTTTCTGTACAAATTAATTTAACAAACTTTTGCAACAGCTGTTTTCTTAAGGTTTTTTTTCTATGCACCTCTTTTTTTCATTTTTTTTTTTTTTACCGATTAATTTCATTTAAAATCATGATACACGTATCATCTGTAGAGGCTTGTTTCCATATAGCGTACAAAATACGTCCGTCTTTTATACGTGTGTCTTTTATACCTGCTTCTTTTATATATGCGTTTTTTGTATGCGCGTCTTTTATATGCGCGTCTTTTATATGTGCGTTTTTTATATGCGCGTCTTTTATATGTTCGTCTTTTTATAGGCGTGTCTTTTATCTGTTCGTTTTTTATATGTTCGTCTTTTATATGCGCGTATTTTATATGTGCTTATTTTATATTCGCGTCTTTTATATGCGCGTCTTTTTATATGTGCGTCTTTTATATGTTTGTCTTTTATATGTTTGTCTTTTATATGTTTGTCGTTCGTCTTTTATATGTTCGTCTTTTATATGTTTGTCTTTTATATGTTTGTCTTTTATATGTTCGTCTTTTATATGTTTGTCTTTTATATGTTTGTCTTTTATATGTTCGTCTTATATATGTTCGTCTTTTATATGTGCGTCTTTTATATGTTTGTTTTTTTATAGGCGCATCGTTTATATGTGCGTCTTTTATATATTCGTCTTTTATATGTTCGTCTTTTATATGTTCGTCTTTTATATGCGCGTCATTTATATGTTCGTTTTTTTATAAGCGCGTCGTTTATAAGTTTGTCATTTATACTTGCATCTTTTATACCTACGTTTTTCTTATACGTCTGTGCCCTTAAGGTCTCTTTCCATGGTACGTATAAAATACATTCTGCTTTACGTGTGTCCGCTTTTAATTCTGAAAACGTACGTCATTTTCATTCCCAATTGGTTCGTGTTTGATTTCCATAACGTGCGTGCTTTCCTCATGCCGTCACCAGGTGTTCACAATAGGCCTTGCCTAAACAAACAAAACAACAACTGACTGCATTTTCCAAACGATCGCCTTTGAATGAAGCCAAGATCCGAGCAGAATTTAAATACTTTCAATTGGTCCATATTGTTATGACTGATGATAAATTTGTGTGTTATTAGCTAACTAATGTGTATGGTGTGTAGTAAATATCCGGGGTTTTCTTTCTCTCTTTCTCTCTTTCCCTCCATCTTTCTCTGTCTCTGTCTCTGTCTATGTCTCTCCCAGTCTTTGTCTCTATCTCTGTCGTCTGGCGTGGCTGTCTATCGTTCTACACACCCACACATCTACAGACAACCACTCAAAATTCGTAAAAAAATTCGCAACTTTTGAAATAAGCCGAAATCCACGCACACAAGGGTTTTTTTTTATATCGTTGATTCCAAATTTGACATGAAAAAATGAACTTTGGTGTGTTAGCCTAGTCGGAATTTAATTTTCTACGATTGCATTATCCTTCGCTTAGCCAATTCGTCACATTTCCGGTGGAACGGACACCGCGACTCCAGTGATGACAGACAGGGCCGCTCCTTGATACCACGTACCTGGTCTGGCTAAAATTCACGTCACCATCTGATTCTCACATTACCGGTTCGACTAACGTACGCCATTCGTGTCCCATCGAAACTATTACAGCGATTTCAAAAGGCATGCGATTTCACTTCGAATACCCACGTTATATATATATATATATATATATATATATATATATATATATATATATATATATATATATATATATATATATATATATATATATATATATATATTTATATATATATATATATATATATATATATATATATATATATATATATATATATATATATATATATATATATATATATATATATATATATATATATATATATACACACGTGAAGCATGCAAAATACGTACCATGGAAAAGGGATTTTTATACGTTTGTATTTCATACATGTTTCTTTTTATACGTGTGTATTTCATACGTGTTTCTTTTTATACGTGTTTCTTACGTGTGTCATGTGAACGAGCGTCTTTTATACGTACTTCTTTGCTACGCGCGTCCATTACATATGTGCGTCCATTACATATGTGCGTCCATTACATATGTGCGTCCATTACATATGTGCGTCCATTACATATGTGGGTCCATTACATATGTGCGTCCATTACATATGTGCGTCCATTACATATGTGGGTCCATTACATATGTGCGTCCATTACATATGTGCGTCCATTACATATGTGCGTCCATTACATATGTGGGTCCATTACATATGTGCGTCCATTACATATGTGCGTCCATTACATATGTGCGTCCATTACATATGTGCGTCCATTACATATGTGCGTCATCTATCTGTTTTTTACACGCGACTGACAATTCACCACACGTTAATCCTCCCGCATGTGTTTTCGATAGACAGGCTTCTACGTCATCCTGTTTACACGCTTTCAACGCACGTAGTTCACACACGACGCTACTCGTAGCCAATTTTGACGCCATTGTTTTTTTGTTTTTTTATGATGTTGACCGAGCTGCTGACATCAACGAGATATAAGTCATCTCTACGCCAATCGGGTCAAATTGACAACATAGACATTATTTGCTTTGTCTTTTGTCAAATCTAAAAAAAACTTACGTCAGATTCTAATTCAGCGCCTCAAGATCAGTCAAAACTATTTGAAGGAATTATAATTTATTTCCATTCATACTTTTCATTTCGTTCACTGCGTCTATTCAAAGCATGTGCAGTTCATTTTCAGGTTAATTTATTTCCTTCATCTCGCCTTGCATGCTCTACATTGTAAACAAAGCAGGACAAAATTGTCATAGATTTGCATTACACGTTAACGTAATGCGTGTCCCGATAGCGCGCTTCATGGGCAAAGATAAAACCCATGAATATATGCGGTGTATAAAATACAAACGCTTCAAAAAAAAAATATACGTAATTTATACGCTTCATGGAAACATAGCTAAATACTCAGAGATGTCATTTTTGATAGACGATTTCACTATTTACAATACTTCTTCACAGGTTACAAGCTCTTTGTTAGATCTTGTCTCAAGTAGCTCAATGCTAAATAATGATACTACTGATGCTACATCTTTACAAATCACCAACACTGTGACAAACAATGCTACTACAGACGCTACATCGTTACGAACAACAGGCACTGCGACAGACAAGGCTACTACAGACGTTATATCTTTACACTCCATCGACACTATGACAGACAAGGCTACAACAGACGCTACATCTTTACAAACAACTCACAATGTCACAGACAAGGCTACTACAGATGCCATATATTTACAAACCACTGACACTGTGACAGACAAGGCTACTACAGACGGTACATCTTTACAAACCACCGACACTGCTACAGACAAGGCTACTACAGACGCTACATCTTTACAAACAACAGACACTGTGACAGACAAAGTTACTACAGACGCTACATCTTTACAAACCACCGACACACTATGACAGACAAAGCTACTACAGACGCTACATCGTTACAAACAACAGACACTGTGACAGACAAGGTTACTACAGACGCTACATCTTTACAAACCACCGACACTATGACAGACAAGGCTACTACAGACGCTACATCGTTACAAACAACAGACACTGTGACAGGCACACCTACCACAGACGCTATATCTTTACAAACAACCGATACTGTGAAAGACAAACCTACTGCACACCGTACATCTTTACAAACCGTCGACACGGTAACAGACAAGTCTACTGCAGACACTACATCTTTACAAACCACCGACACGGTAACAGACAAGTCTACTGCAGACACTACATCTTTACAAACCACCGACACGGTAACAGACAAGTCTACTGCAGACACTACATCTTTACAAACCACCGACACGGTAACAGACAAGTCTACTGCAGACACTACATCTTTACAAACCACCGACACGGTAACAGACAAGTCTACTGCAGACACTACATCTTTACAAACCACCGACATGGTAACAGACAAGTCTACTGCAGACACTACATCTTTACAAACCACCGACACGGTAACAGACAAATCTACTGCAGACACTACATCTTTACAAACTACCGACATTACGACAGACAAGGCTACTACAGACACTAAATCTTTACAAACAACTGACACGGTAACAGACAAGGCTACTACAGACACTAGATCTGTACAAACCACCGACACTGTGAAAGACAAATCTGCTACAGACGCTACATCTTTACAAACAACCGACACTGCTACAGACAAGGCTACTACAGACGCTACATCTTTACAAATCTCCGACAGTGTGACAGACAAGGCTACTACAGACGCTACATCGTTACAAAACAACAGACACTGTGACAGACAAGGTTACTACAGACGCTACATCTTTACAAACAACAGATAATGTGAAAGACAAACCTACTGCAGACGTTACATCTTTACAAACCACCGACACGGTAACAGACAAGGCTACTACAGACGCTACATCTTTACAAACTACCGACATTATGACAGACAAGGCTACTACAGACGCTACATCTTTACAAACTACCGACATTATGACAGACAAGGCTACTATAGACGCTAGATCTTTACAAACTACCGACATTATGACAGCCAAGGCTACTATAGACGCTAGATCTTTACAAACAACTGACATTGTGACAGACAAGGCTACTACAGACAATACATCTTTACAAACAGCTGACACTGTAACAGACAAGGCTAATACAGACACTTCATCTTTACAACTACCGACACTGTAACAGACAAGGCTACTACAGACATTACATCTTTACAAACCACCGACAATATGACAGACAAGGCCACTACAGACACTACATCTTTACAAACAACCGACACGGTAACAGACAAGGCTACTACAGACGCTACATCTTTACAAACAACTGACACTGTAACAGAGAAGGCCACTACAGACATTACATCTTTACAAACAACCGACGCGGTAACAGACAAGGCTACTACAGACGCTACATCTTTACAAACTACCGACATTATGAAAGACAAGGCTACTCTAGACGCTATATTTTTACAAACAACTGACACTGTGACGGACAAGGCCACTACAGACACTTCATCTTTACAAACCACCGACACTGCGACAGGCAAGGCTACTACAGACACTACATCTTTACAAACAACTGACACTGTGACAGACAAGGCTACTACAGACCCTTCATCTTTACAAACTAACGACACTGTGACAGACAAGGCTACTAGAGACCCTACATCTTTACAAACAACCGATACTGTGAAAGATAAACCTACTACAGACGCTACATCTTTACAAACTACCGACATTATGACAGACAAGGCTATTATAGACGCTGGATCTTTACAAACAACTGACACTATGACAGACAAGGCCACTACAGACATTACATCTGTACAAACAACTGACACTGTGACGACAAGGCTAATACAGACACTACATCTTTACAAACCAGCGACACTGTAACAGACAAGGCTACTACAGACACTTCATCTTTACAAACCACCGACACTATGACAGACAAGGCCACTACAGACATTACATCTTTACAAATCACGGACACGGTAACAGACAATGCTACTACAGACATTACATCTTTACAAATCACGGACACGGTAACAGACAAGGCTACTACAGACATTACATCTTTACAAATCACGGACTCGGTAACAGACAAGGCTACTACAGACACTACATTTTTACAAACCACCGACACGGTAACAGACAAGGCTACTACAGACACTACATCTTTACAAACCACCTACACGGTAACAGAAAAAGTTACTACAGACACTACATCTTTACAAACCACCGACACGGTAACAGACAAGGCTACTACAGATACTACATCTTTACAAACCACCGACATGGTAACAGACAAGGCTACTACAGACACTATATCTTTACAAACCACCGACAGGGTAACAGACAAGGTTACTACAGACGCTAAATCTTTACAAACTACCGACATTATGACACAAGGTTACTACAGACACTACATCTTTACAAACAACTGACATGGTAACAGACAAGGCTACTGCAGACAGTACATCTTTACAAACCACCGACGCTGTGAAAGACAAACCTGCGACAGACGCTACATCTTTACGAACCACCAACACTGTGAAAGACAAGGCTACTACAGACGCTACATCTTTACAAATCTCCGACACTGTGACAGACAAGGCTACTACAGACGCTACATCGTTACAAACAACAGACACTGTGACAGACAAGGTTACTACAGACGCTACATCTTTACAAACAACAGACACTGTGACAGGAGCACACCTACTACAGACATTACATCTTTACAAACCACCGACAGGATAACAGACAAGGCTACTACAGACGCTACATCTTTACAAACTACCGACATTATGACAGACAAGGCTACTCTAGACGCTATATTTTTACAAACCACTGAGACTCTGACAGACAAGGCTATTACAGACACTTCATCTTTACAAACCACCGACACTGTGACAGACAAGGCTACTAAAGACGCTACATCTTTACACACAACCGATACTGTGAAAACAAACCTACTACAGACGTTACACCTTTACAAACCACCGACACGGTAATAGACAAGGCTACTACAGACGCTACATCTTTACAAACTACCAACATTATGACAGACAAGGCTACTATAGACGCTAGATCTTTACAAACAACTGACACTGTGACAGACAATGTTAATACAGACGCTACATCTTTACAAACCACCGACACTGTAACAGACAAGGCTACTACAGACACTACATCATTGCAAACCACCGACACTATGACAGACAAGGCCACTACAGACACTACATCTTTACAAACCACCGACACGGTAACAGACAAGGCTACTACAGACGTTACATCTTTACAAACCACCGACACGGTAACAGACAAGGCTACTACAGACACTACATCTTTACAAACCACCGACACTGTGACAGACAAGGCCACTACAGACACTACATCTTTACAAACAACTGACACTATGACAGACAAGGCTACTAGAGACACTACATCTTTACAAACAACTGACACTGTGACAGACAAGGCTACTACAGACACTACATCTTTACAAACAACTGACACTATGACAGACAAGGCCAGTACAGACGTTATGTCTTTACAAACCAGCGACACTGTTACAGACCAGACTACCACTGATACTACATCTTTACAAAGCACCGACACTGTGACAAACAAGGATACTACACACGCTACATCTTTGCAAACCACCGACACTGTAACAGACAAGGATACTACACACGCTACATATTTGCAAACCATCGACACTGTAACAGACAAGGATACTACACACGCTACATCTTTGCAAACCACCGACACTGTGACAAACAAGGATACTACACACGCTACATCTTTGCAAACCACCGACACTGTAACAGACAAGGATACTACACACGCTACATCTTTGCAAACCACCGACACTGTAACAGACAAGGATACTACACACGCTACATCTTTGCAAACCACCGACACTGTAACAGACAAGGATACTACACACGCTACATCTTTGCAAACCACTGACACTATGACAGACAAGGATATACTACACGCTACATCTTTACAAACCACTCACAATGTCACAAACAATGCTACTACAGATGCCATATCTTTACAAACCACCGATACTGTGACAGACAAGGCTACTACAGACGCTAAATCTTTACAAACTACCAACATTATGACAGACAAGGCTACTATAGACACTACATCTTTACCAACCACCGACACTGTGACAGACAAGGCTACTACTGATCCTACATCTTTACAAACCACCGACACTGTGACAGACAAGGCTACTACTGATCCTACATCTTTACCAACCACCGACACTGTGACAGACAAGGCTACTACTGATCCTACATCTTTACCAACCACCGACACTGTGACAGACAAGGATACTACTGATCCTACATCTTTACCAACCACTGACACTGTGACAGACAAGGCTACTACTGATACTACATCTTTACCAACCACCAACACTGTGACAGACAAGGCTACTACTGATCCTACATCTTACTACCAACCACCGACACTGTGACAGACAAGGCGACTACTGATCCTACATCTTTACAAACCACCAACACTGTGACAGACAAGGATACTACTGATCCTACATCTTTACAAACCACGGACACTGTGATAGACCAGGCTACCACTGATCCTACATCTTTACAAACCACGGACACTGTGACAGACCAGGCTACCACTGATCCTACATCTTTACAAACCACCAACACTGTGACAGACAAGGCTATTACTGATCCTACATCTTTACAAACCACCAACACTGTGACAGACAAGGCTATTACTGATCCTACATCTTTACAAACCATCAACACTGTGACAGACCAGGCTATTACTGATCCTACATCTTTACAAACCACGGACACTGTGACAGACCAGGCTACCACTGATCCTACATCTTTACAAACCACGGACACTGTGATAGACCAGGCTACCACTGATCCTACATCTTTACAAACCACGGACACTGTGACAGACCAGGCTACCACTGATCCTACATCTTTACAAACCACCAACACTGTGACAGACAAGGCTACCACTGATCCTACATCTTTACAAACCACCAACACTGTGACAGACAAGGCTATTACTGATCCTACATCTTTACAAACCACCAACACTGTGACAGACAAGGCTATTACTGATCCTACATCTTTACAAACCACCAACACTGTGACAGACAAGGCTACCACTGATCCTACATCTTTACAAACCACCAACACTGTGACAGACAAGGCTACTACTGATCCTACATCTTTACAAACCACCGACACTGTGATAGACCAGGCTACCACTGATCCTACATCTTTACAAACCACGGACACTGTGACAGACCAGGCTACCACTGATCCTACATCTTTACAAACCACGGACACTGTGATAGACCAGGCTACCACTGATCCTACATCTTTACAAACCACGGACACTGTGATAGACCAGGCTACCACTGATCCTACATCTTTACAAACCACGGACACTGTGATAGACCAGGCTACCACTGATCCTACATCTTTACAAACCACGGACACTGTGACAGACCAGGCTACTACTGATCCTACATCTTTACAAACCACCGACACTGTGACAGACCAGGCTACCACTGATCCTACATCTTTACAAACCACGGACACTGTGACAGACAAACCAGGCTACTGCACTGATCCTACATCTTACTGATGACCAGGCTACCACTGATCCTACATCTTTACAAACCACGGACACTGTGACAGACCAGGCTACTACTGATCCTACATCTTTACAAACCACTCACACTGTGACAGACAAGGCTACTACTGACGCTACATCTTTACAAACCACCGACACTGTGATAGACCAGGCTACCACTGATGCTACATCTTTACAAACCACGGACACTGTGACAAACCAGGCTACATGATCCTACATCTTTAAAACCACGTGACACTGTGACAGACCAGGCTACTACTGATGCTACATCTTTACCAACCACCACTGTGACAGACAAGGCTACTACGGATCCTACATCTTTACAAACCACGGACACTGTGATTACTACTGATCCTACATCAGTGAAAACCACTGACACTGGTGACAGACCAGCCTACTACTGACACATCTTTAGAAACCACCGACACTGTGACAAACCAGGCTATTACTGATGAATCAGATCAAACAAACCACCATTACTGACTTTTGACAAACCAGGCTACTACTGATGATTCCTCTTTACAAATCACTGTGACAGACTGGGCTACTAGTGATGCTACATCTTTACTCACGCAGTGATAGACTGGGCTACTACGTACATCTTTACAAACCACTGAATTGTGACAACCAGGCTACTACTGATGTTACATCAGTGAAAACCAGTGACACTGTGACAAACCAGGCTACTACTGATACTACATCAGTACAAACCAGTGATACTGTGACAAACCAGGCTACTACTGATGCTACATCTTTGCAAACCACTGAAACGTGACATTGGCACTACTGACAAACTGAGGCTAATACTGATGAAACATCAGTGCCAAACCACAACACTGTGACAAACCACGCTACTGCTGATACTACGTCAGTACAAACCACCGACATTGTGACAACCGGGCTACTGCTGACTACATTTTTACAAACCACTGACACTATAACAAACCAGGCTACTACTGATCCTACATCTTTACAAACCACTAACACTGTGACAAACCAGGCTACTACTGATGCTACATCTTTACAAACCTTTGGCACTATGACAGACTGGGCTACAACTGATGCTACATCTTTACAAACCACTGAAACTTTGACAGATTTGGCTACAACTCAGACTACATTTTTGCAAACCACTGACACTATACAAACTGGGCTACTACTGATGACTACATCTTTACAAACCACTAACACTGTGACAGTCCAGGCTACTACTGATGCTACATCTTTACAAACCGCTGAAACTGTAGACATACCAGGCTTACAACTGGCGCAAAATCTTTACAAACCACTGATACTTTGACATACCAGGCTACAACTGATGCTACATCTTTACAAACCACTGGCACTTTGACATACCAGGCTACAACTGATGCTACATCTTCACAAATCACTGATACTTTGACATACCAGGCTACAACTGATGCTACATCTTCACAAACCACTGATACTTTGACATACCAAGCTACAACTGATGCTACATCTTTACAAACCACTGATACTTTGACATACCAGGCTACAACTGATGCTACATCTTCACAAACCACTGATACTTTGACATACCAAGCTACAACTGATGCTACATCTTTACAAACCACTGATACTTTGACAAACCAAGCTACAACTGATGCTACATCTTCACAAACCACTGATACTTTGACATACCAGGCTACAACTGATGCTACATCTTTACAAACCACTGATACTTTGACATACCAAGCTACAACTGATGCTACATCTTTTACAAACCACTGATACTTTGACATACCAGGCTACAACTGATGCTACATCTTCACAAACCACTGATACTTTGACATACCAAGCTACAACTGATGCTACATCTTTACAAACCACTGATACTTTGACATACCAAGCTACAACTGATGCTACATCTTTACAAACCACTGATACTTTGACATACCAAGCTACAACTGATGCTACATCTTTACAAACCACTGATACTTTGACATACCAAGCTACAACTGATGCTACATCTTTACAAACAACTGATACTTTGACATACCAAGCTACAACTGATGCTACATCTTTACAAACCACTGATACTTTGACATACCAAGCTACAACTGATGCTACATCTTTACAAACAACTGATACTTTGACAAACCAGGCTACAACTGATGCTACATCTTTACAAACCACTGATACTTTGACAAACCAGGCTACAACTGATGCTACATCTTTACAAACCACCGACACTGTGCCAAGCCTGGCTACAACTGATGCTTCCTCTTTACAAACCACCGACACTGTGCCAAGCCAGGCTACAACTGATGCTACATCTTTACAAACCACTGATGCTTTGACAAATCAGGTTATTACTGATGCTACATCATTAGAAACAACCGACACTGTGTCAAACCAGGCTAGTACTGATGCTTCCTCTTTACAAACCACCAACACTGTGACAAACCAAGCTACTACTGATGCTACATCTTTACAAACCATTGACACTGTGCCAAACCAAGCTACTACTGATGCTACATCTTTACAAACCATTGACGCTGTGCCAAACCAAGCTACTACTGATGCTACATCTTTACAAACCATTGACACTGTGCCAAACCAGGTTACTACTGATGCTACATCTTTACAAACCATTGACACTGTGAAACCAGGCCACTGATGCTACTACACTGATGCTACATCTTTACAAACCATTGACACTGTTACAGACCAGGTTACTTCATGCTACTACAAACCACTACTGATGCTACCTATGACATCTTTACAAACCATTGACACTTTGACAGTCCTGCTACTACTGATGCTACATCTTTACAAACCATTGACACTGTGACAGTCCAGGTTACTACTGATGCTACTTATTTACAAACCACTGACACTGTGACAGGCCATATTACTACAACTTGGCACTACAAACCACTGACACTGTGACAGACCAGGCTACTATCTTTACAAACCACTGACACTGTGACAGACCAGGTTACTACTGATGCTTCCTCTTTACAAACCATTGACACTGTGACAGACCAGGCTACTACTGATGCTTCCTCTTTACAAACCACTGACACTGTGACAGACCAGGTTACTACTAATGCTTCCTCTTTACAAACCACTGAGACTGTGACAGACCAGGTTACTACTGATGCTTCCTCTTTACAAACCACTGACACTGTGACAGACCAGGTTACTACTGATGCTTCCTCTTTACAAAACCACTGACACTGTGACAAACGAGGCTACTCCTGATGCTACATCTTTACAAACAACGGACACTGTGACAAACGAGGTTACTCCTGATGCTACATCATTACAAACCACCAAAATTGTGACCAACCAAGCTACTACTGATACTACATCTTTACAAACCATTTACACTGTGACAAACCAGGTTACTACTGATGCTACATCATTACAAACCATTGACAATGTGACAAACCAGGTTATTACCGATGCTACATCATTACAAACCATTGACACTGTGACAAACCAGGTTACTACCGATGCTACATCATTACAAACCATTGACAATTTGACAAACCAGGTTACTACTGATGCTATATCATTACAAACCATTGACAATGTGACAAACCAGGTTATTACCGATGCTACATCATTACAAACCATTGACACTGTGACAAACCAGGTTACTACCGATGCTACATCATTACAAACCATTGACAATTTGACAAACCAGGTTACTACTGATGCTACATCATTACAAACCATTGACAATGTGACAAACCAGGTTACTACTGATGCTACATCATTACAAACCATTGACAATGGGAAAAAACAGGTTACAACTGATGCTACATCTTTACAAACCATTGACAATGTGACAAACCAGGCTACTACTGATGCTACATCTTTACAAACCATTGACACTGTGAAAAACCAGGCTACTACTGATGCTACATCTTTACAAACCATTGACACTGTGAAAAACCAGGCTACAACTGATGCTACATCTTTACAAACCAGTGACACTGTAATAAACCAGGTTACTACTGATGCTACATCTTTACAAACCACTGACACTGTGACAAACCAGGCTACTACTGATGCTTCCTCTTCACAAACCACTGACACTGTGACAAACCAGGCTACTACTGATACATCCTTGTTACAAACCACTGAGACTGTGACAAACAAGGCTACTACTGATGCTTCCTATTTACAAACCACTGACACTGTGACAGTCCGCTACTACTGATCCTTCCTTTTTACAAACCACTGACACTGTGACAGACCAGGCTACTACTGATACTTCCTTGTTACAAACCACTGAGACAGTGACAAACAAGGCTACTACTGATGCTTCCTCTTTACAAACCACTGACACTGTGACAGTCCGGGCTACTACTGATCCTTCCTTTTACAAACCACTGACACTGTGACAGATCAGGCTACTACTGATGCTTCCTCTTTACAAACCACTGAAACTGTGACAGTCCAGGCTACTACTGATGCTTCCACTTTACAAACCACTGACACTGTGAAAGACCAGGCTAGTACTGATGCTGTCTCTTTACAAACCACTGACACTGTGACAGGCCAGGCTACTACTGATGCTGTCTCTTTACAAACCACTGACACTGTGACATACCAGGCTACTACTGATGCTTCCTCTTTACAAACCAACAACACTGTGACAGATCAGGCTACTATTGATGATTCCTCTTTACAAACCAACGACACTGTGACAGGTAGGGCTACTATTGATGATTCCTCTTTACAAACCACTGATACCGTGACAAACCAGGCTACTACCGATGCTTCCTCTTTACAAACCACTGATACCGTGACAGATCAAGCTACTACTGATGCTTCCTCTTTACAAACCACTGAAACTGTGACTGACCAGGCTACTGCTGATGCTACATCTTTACAAACCATTGACACTGTGACAAACCAGGCTACTACTGATGCTACATCATTACAAACCATTGACACTGTGACAAACCAAGCTACTACTGATGCTACTTCTTTACAAACAACCGACACTGTGACAAACCAGGCTATGACTGATACTACATCATTACAAACCACCGACACTGTGACAAACCAGGACACTACTGATGCTACTTCTTTACAAACAACCAACACTGTGACAAACCAGGCTATGACCGATGCTACATCATTACAAACCACCGACACTGTGACAAACCAGGTTACTACTGATGCTACATCTTTACAAACCATTGACACTGTGACAAACCAGGCTACTACTGATACTACATCATTACAAACTATTGACACTGTGACAAACCGGGCTACTACTGATGCTACATCTTTACAAACAACTGACACTGTGACAGAACAGATTGCTACTGATGCTACATCTTTACAAACCATTGACACTGTGACACATCAGGCTACTAGTGGTGCTACATCTTTACAAACCACTGACATCGTTACAAATCCTGCTACTACTAATGCTACATCAGTACAAAGCATTGACACTGTGACAGATCAGGCTACTTCTGATGCTACTTATTTACAAACTACTGTCTCTGTGACAGACCATATTACTACTGATGGTAAATCTTTACAAACCGCTGACACTGTGACAGTCCAGGCTACTACTGAGGCTTCCTTTACAAACCACTGACACTGTGACAGTCCAGGCTGCTACTGATGCTTCCTCTTTACAAACCGCTGACACTGTGACAAACCAGGCTACTACTGAAGCTGTCTTTTTACAGACCACTGACACTGTGACAGACCAGGCTACTACTGAAGATGTCTCATTAAAGACAACTGACACTGTGACAGAGCAGGCTACTACTGAAGATGTCTCATTAAAGACCACTGACACTATGACAGATCAGGCTACTACTGAAGATGTCTCATTAAAGACCACTGACATTGTGACAGTCCAGGCTACTACTGATGCTTCCTCTTTACAAACCGCTTACACTGTAACAGACCAGGCTGCTACTGATGCTTCCTATTTACAAACCGCTGACACTGTAACAGACCAGGCTACTACTGATGCTTCCTCTTTACAAACCGCTGACACTGTAACAGACCAGGCTGCTACTGATGCTTCCTCTTTACAAACCGCTGACACTGTGACAGACCAGGCTACTACTGATGCTTCCTCTTTACAAACTACTGACACTGTGACAGGCAAGGCTACTACTGATGCTTCCTCTTTACAAACCACTGACACTGACAGTGACACTACTCTTCACAAACCACTGACACTGTGACAGTCCAGGCTACTACTGATGCTTCCTCTTTACAAACCACTGACACTGACAGTCCAGGCTACTACTGATGCTTCCTCTTACAAACCAGTGACACTGTGACAGTCCAGGCTACTACTGATGCTTCCTCTTTACAAACCACTGACACTGTGACAGTCCAGGCTACTACTGATGCTTCCTCTTTACAAACCACTGACACTGTGACAGTCCAGGCTACTACTGATGCTTCCTCTTTACAAACCACTGACACTGTGACAGTCCAGGCTACTACTGATGCTTCCTCTTTTACAAAACCACTGACACTGTGACAGTCCAGGCTACTACTGATGCTTCCTCTTTACAAACCACACTGTAACAGTCCAGCTACTACTGAAAAACCACTGACACTGTGACAAACCAGGCTACTACTGATGCTTCCTCTTTACAAACCACTGAACTGTGACATTGACACAGCCAGGCTACTACTGATGCTTCCTCTTTACAAACCACTGACACTGTGACAGAACAGATTACTCTTTACAAACCACTGACTGTCCAGGCTACTACTCTTCTTCAAACCACTGACACTGTGACAGTCAGACTACTACTGATGCTTCCTCTTTACAAACCACTGACACTTTGACAGACCAGGCTACTATTGATGACACTGTGACAGTCTCTTTACAAACTACTGACACTGTGACAGTCCAGGCTACTACTGATGCTGTCTTTTTACAAACACTGACACTATGACAGTCGAGGCTACTATTGATGCTTCCTCTTTACAAACCACTGACACTGTGACAGTCCAGGCTACTACTGATTTCCTCTTTACAAACCATTGACACTGTGACAGACCAGGCTACTACTGATGGTTCCTCTCTACAAACCACTGACACTGTGACAGAACAGATTACTACTGATGCTTCATCTTTACAAACCACTGACACTGTGACACATCAGACTACTAGTGGTGCTACTATCTTCTACAAACCACTGACACTGTTACAGTCCAGGCTAGATCCCTGCTACTATGCTACATCAATACAAACCAGTGACACTGTGACAGACCAGGCTACTTCTGATGCTACTTATTTACAAACTACTGTCTCTGTGACAGACCATACTACTGATGGTAAATCTTTACAAACCACTGACACTGTGACAGTCCAGGCTACTACTGATGTTTCCTCTTTACAAACCATTGACACTGTGACAGTCCAGGCTACTACTGATGCTTCCTCTTTACAAACCACTGACACTGTGACAGTGCAGGCTGCTACTGATGCTTCCTCTTCACAAGCCGCTGACACTGTGACAAACCAGGCTACTACTGAAGCCGTCTCTTTACAGACCACTGACACTGTGACAGTCCAGGCTACTACTGATGCTTCCTCTTTACAAACCGCTTACACTGTAACAGACCAGGCTGCTACTGCTGCTTCCTATTTACAAACCGTTGACACTGTAACAGACCAGGCTACTACTGATTCTTCCTCTTTACAAACCGCTGACACTGTAACAGACCAGGCTGCTACTGATGCTTCCTCTTTACAAACCGCTGACACTGTGACAGACCAGGCTACTACTGATGCTTCCTCTTTACAAACTACTGACACTGTGACAGGCCAGGCTACTACTGATGCTTCCTCTTTACAAACCACTGACACTGTGACATTCCAGGCTACTACTGATGCTTCCTCTTTACAAACCACTGACACTGTGACAGTCCAGGCTACTACTGATGCTTCCTCTTTACAAACTACTGACACTGTGACAGACCAGGCTACTACTGATGCTTCCTCTTTACAAACTACTGACACTGTGACAGTCCAGGCTACTACTGATGCTTCCTCTTTACAAACTACTGACACTGTGACAGTCCAGGCTACTACTGATGCTTCCTCTTTACAAACTACTGACACTGTGACAGTCCAGGCTACTACTGATGCTTCCTCTTTACAAACCACTGACACTGTGACATTCCAGGCTACTACTGATGCTTCCTCTTTACAAACCACTGACACTGTGACAGTCCAGGATGCTACTGATGCTTCTTCTTTACAAACCACTGACACTGTGACAAACCAGGCTACTACTGATGCTTCCTCTTTACAAACCACTGACACTGTGACAGGCCAGGCTACTACTGATGCTTCCTCTTTACAAACCACTGACACTGTGACAGTCCAGGCTACTACTGATACTTCCTCTTTACAAACCACTGACACTGTGACAGTCCAGGCTACTACTGATGCTTCCTCTTTACAATCCACTGACACTGTGACAGTCCAGGCTACTACTGATGCTACATCTTTTTCAAACCACTGACACTGTGACAAACCAGCCTACTACTGATGCTTCCTCTTTACAAACCACTGACACTGTGACAAATCAGGTTACTACTGATCCTTCCTCTTTACAAACCACTAACACTGTGACTGTCCAGGCTACTACTGATGCTTCTTCTTTACAATCCACTGACACTGTGACAGTCCAGGCTACTACTGATGCTTCCTCTTTACAAACCACTGACACTGTGACAGTCCAGGCTACTACTGATGCTTCCTCTTTACAAATCACTGACACTGTGACAGTCCAGGCTACTACTGATGCTTCCTCTTTACAAACCACTGACACTGTGACAGTCCAGGCTACTACTGATGCTTCTTCTTTACAAACCACTGACACTGTGACAGTCCAGGCTACTACTGATGCTTCCTCTTTTACAAACCACTGACACTGTGACAGTTCAGGCTACTACTGATGCTTCCTCTTTACAAACCACTGACACTTTGACAGACCAGGCTACTATTGATGCTTCCTCTTTACAGACCACTGACACTGTGACAGACCAGGCTACTACTGAAGCTGTCTCTTTACAGACCACTAACACTGTGACAGTCCAGGCTATTACTGAAGCTGTCTCTTTACAGACCACTAACACTGTGACAGTCCAGGCTACTACTGATGCTTCCTCTTTACAGACCACTGAAACTGTGACAGACCAGGCTACTACTAATGGTTCCTCTTTACAAACCATCGACACTGTGACAGACCAGGCTACTACTGATGCTTCCTCTTTACAAACCACTGACACTGTGACAAACCAGGCTACTACTGATGCTTCCTCTTTACAAACCACTGACACTGTGACAGTCCAGGCTACTACTGATGTTTTCTCTTTAAAAACCACTGACACTGTGACAGTCCAGGCTACTACTGATGTTTCCTCTTTAAAACCACTGACACTGTGACAGACCAGGCTACTACTGATGCTTTCTCTTTACAAACCACTGACACTGTGACAGTCCAGGCTACTACTGATGTTTCCTCTTTAAAAACCACTGACACTGTGACAGTCCAGGCTACTACTGATGTTTCCTCTTTAAAAACCACTGACACTGTGACAGACCAGGCTACTACTGATGCTTTCTCTTTACAAACCACTGACACTGTGACAGTCCAGGCTACTACTGATGCTTCCTCTTTAAAATCACTGACACCGTGACAGACCAGGCTACTACTGATGCTTTCTCTTTACAAACCACTGACACTGTGACAGACCAGGCTACTACTGATGCTTTCTCTTTACAAACCACTGACACTGTGACAGACCAGGCTACTACTGATGTTTCCTCTTTAAAAACCACTGACACTGTGACAGACCAGGCTACTACTGATGCTTTCTCTTTACAAACCACTGACACTGTGACAGTCCAGGCTACTACTGATGCTTCCTCTTTAAAAATCACTGACACCGTGGCAGACCAGGTTACTACTGATACGTCCTTTTACAAACTACTGACAGTATTACAAACCTGGCTACTACTGACACTACATCTTTACAAACGATGACTACTGTGACAGACTATGCTACTTCTGACGCTACAACGTTACACAGCAAAGACACTGTGACAGAACACGCTACTACTGACGTTACACCATTACACACCACCGACATTGAGACTGCCGATTATACTACGACACACACTACTGACCTATTGCACGAACAGCATACCACCTCTGTCAACACCATCAATACAGACGAAACCACCTCACGTGACACATTCACATCACCACCTACAAGTGCAGCACCGTCGGGGCCCTGCAAACCCAACCCCTGCCTCAACAGTGGTGTGTGTCACATTAACACCACCGACCAGGACACCGGCTTCTGTGGTTGCTTGGAAGGTTTCCATGGTGTTCTGTGTGAAAAGGTACTAAGGCGTAGGGCAGTTGCCAGACAGTCCATATCACATTCTATACAATTTGCACATTTATTCTTTTTGATTTTTTTTTGATTTTTTTTTACATCTATTGCACTTAACGTGGGCATTTAAAAAAAATTATATTTAATGCAAGGTGGTATTCTTTAACCCTTGCAACTCCAGTACATAATTGAGAGAAGAGTGAGGGCCAAAGCAGGAGTGCGGAGAGCCAGAGAAAAAGACCACGTCTGGCTATGAAAAATAAATTGATGATTTTGTAATAATCAGGATATTACAAGTCAGTTTATTCAAGGGTTATAGTTTAATTTATGCGATGTACTTTTTTATTTCTTCAGTGAGAACTCATTCAATTCGTCTAGAGCGTCCATCATCGCTGAAATAGTTGCGAAGAAAAAATCGCAGAAGCTGTTAGTGTTACAATACTATCCTCAAACAGCAAAGGCCTAACACGCCAATTCCATTTCCATTGACATACAAATTCGATGCGCTTCCAAGGACTTCAGAAACATTTCTCCTGAACGACAGCTATGGCCGTTGCCGATGCTGTCATTTATTACAATTGCTGTTTGAATGAGTTTCTTACTTAAACCAATCACCAAAGTTCCACCAACGGTACATAACATCATTCATTTACTGATTCCCCTAGAGTGAGACCTTGGCAGCTGCTCAAACTATTGACCTCGAAGATCCTGTGACCCAGGCAGACAACGTGAAATCCATTGTCAACAACGTCACTGCAGACATCAGCAAGGCTCCGGATGAAGATAAATCTGTTGTGGTAAGCCTCCTTCAATAGTTTTCCTGCATGAAATTTCGAAGTATGTATTATTATATCGATAAAATCCATGAATTGCTCCGTGTTGTTTCTTTATTTTTTATGTTTTACTAGTCATAAACATGCTGGAGTATTTTTTTCTCGCTTCAACGTGAATGTATACAAAGGTAACACTGCAATCAACGTGAATTATTCAATACATAAGAGGTCAAGCAGCAAAATTGCTATATTACAGCACTATTACAGCATTGTAAATCTACAGTCACATGGTTAAACATAAATGCATACAAAGGAACTTTCTCGTAGGAAATACTTTGCTCACGTAATGTTTGTTTTAAGGTTTCATTAAAAAACGATTTTAAAAAAAGTTTCGAAGGTCGGGACTCGAACAAATCAGGTTTTGGTTGGGGGCCGACACCTTGCCTCTTGACTACCGTGTTCCCCGATCTGGGTACAGTCCTAGTATAACGTTATTACATCCATTAGTAGTCACAGTGTAATAATATAGGAAAACATCTGGGCCCGTGATATTTCAAGCACCGGCTTTCTGAACCCTTCGCTTACCTTGACATTGAGTAAAATCTGTTAGTAGTCTGGAAGTTAGATTAAATTAGATCTAGATTTCATAACCATTTATAGAATCTGGATCTAGACTTTCAAACCTAGAGACTAGTTCTAGATCTATATTCTAGATCTAAATTAAGATAATATTATGATTTGCTTTTTGTTTATATTTCATGATGGTAAGGGATGTAATAATACACATGTTTACTTACATTGGACTATTTTCGTCCTCTCGAAACCCTCCTCCCAAGGTCGGGCATTTATCTCGGTCAGAAAGTCTAACATAGGTCAAAATGTGCATAGTTTGGCCCACCCCAGGAATAACAGACTGCCTGCGTGAACAGCCAGTGAAAAAGCTGCTGTCGGGTTACCTTTATTTAACCTTGGACAGCCACATGACTATGTCAAAGCTCCATTTCGGCATTTTTAAATTATGAAATGGCTATAGGAATGCTTTCCACGTTTGTATCAACACACGGGAAACATTCATTGGGCAGTCTGAATCGAGGAAGCAAACTATAGCCGAGGTCTGCGGTGAGCGATGAGCTGTGAGCTGTGAGCTGTAGTGATACGGTGACACTCCTCGCTAGTGTCGGACCAAGTTTGACTACCACGTGTGGTTGCTTTTGATCGTATAGGAGTATCATAGATTTAGAATAACATTCTCGACTACTTTTCCTACCTAACCTAACTACCTACCTACATTACTTATATATCTACCTACCTACCTTATCTATCTACCTCGTTACCTACCTGCCTGCCCACCTCCTTACCTACCTACCTAATAAAATGCTTGCATAACTATCCACCTGTCTATCTATCCATCTATCTATCTATCTATCTATCTATCTATCTATCTATTTGTATATATATATATATTAGCAGATTACCCGGCGATGTACGGGAAAAGGGGTAATTTTCGCTGCTAAACGTTGGTGGACGCTAATTAGATTATCTATTCGCTGCCTTACGGGTAGATATTAGTATTGATGTCTGTTAAAGGTAATGAAACAGACAATCACATACAAAATATTGTCAACTGTTCTAGATCTAGATCTATAAAAAAAAAAACTTCCCGTTTCCCTTTGGTGACAATTGTTGTTGTAGTAGGGAAAGAGTTACGCCAATGTAAATATCTACATCTATCATCATATTTACTTGTCTTCACTTAAAATGCATAGAATAGCCGATTGACACCAAAGTATGTCCACACAAATAGGCCTCAGGTACAAAATACAACGTTAGGTCAGTAGACTAGTGGTGCGTGATGTGAGAGATAATAATAATATGTCCTTTAATGTCATGATGGATATGGTGACACAGGTGCTGAGAATTCCCTCCTGTTACTGGGGCTATTGCTGACCCACTTTTACAGGTTGCAAAAAAATTAATCGACTGGTGAATGTTTACGCTATGTGAGTAGTTTTCATTTTGCAACATGAATCAACGATGCAGTGTTGTGGGTCGTATTAGTCAAGTCCAGCATACTGACGGATAATTATGTTGAATTTATGATGATTCACAAAGCGAGTGCCGACAATTTACCAAACACAATAATATGAATTTTATACCCCTAAAACCTTGCCCGTTTGATCACATTGTCGGTGCCAAATATGACCTCTGTCCGCTCAGACGTTTAAAAGATTAGCGGCAACACACACACACACACACACACAAACACACACACACACAAATGACACACACACAAATGAATTTTATATATATATATATATATATATATATATACTATATATATATATATATATATGTCTATCTTTATATCTATATATCTCTATCTACCCATCTGTATATCTATCTATATTTCTATATTTCTTTTTATCTATCTATCTATCTATCTATCTATCTATCTATCTATCTATCTCTCTATCTATCTATCCATCTATCTATCTATCTATCTATCTATCTATCTATATATCTATCTATCTATACATCTATCCATCACTATATATGTATATATACATATATATTATATATATATATAATCATATATATATATATATATATATATATATATATATATATATATATAAAAACTAACTATCTAATTGTTTATTTATCTAAGTATCTAATATCATATCTATTTAACATATGTCTCTGTAATACTGGTAAAATTCCCTCGATTTCGCGGCTAAGATCACACATCTACACTTCTTTTTCTCCTTGTTTTGCGTCTTCTCCTCCTCCTGCTCTTCCTCCTCTTGCTTCTTCATCTTCTTATTCTTCTTCTTCTCCTTGTTGCTGTAATCTTGTTGTTTTCCTTCTTCTCATTCTCCGTCTCCGTCTCCTTCTCCGTCTGCTACCTCTTCCTCTTCTCCTCCTCCTCCTCCTCCTTCTTCTTATTATTATTATCTTTTTTCTTCTTCTTCTTCTTCTTCTCTCCTTCTCCTTCTCCTTCTCCTCCTTCTCCTTCTCCTTCTCCTTCTTCTTCTTCTTCTTCTTCTTCTTCTTCTTCTTCTTCTTCTTCTTCTTCTTCTTCTTCTTCTTCTTCTTCTTCTTCTTCTTCTTCTTCTTCTTCTTCTTCTTCTTCTTCTTCTTCTTCTTCTTCTTTTTCTTCTTTTCTTTTTCTTCTTCTTCTTTCTTCTTTTTCTTTTCTTCTTCTTCTTCTTTTTTTCTTCTTCTTCTTCTTCTTCTTCCTCTTATTATTATTCTTTTTCTCCTCCTCCCCTCCTCCTCCTCCTTCTCTCCCCCCAAAAAAAAAACAAACAAAAAAAAACAACAAAAGACGAACACTTCCAGGGATAGAATCTAGACCTAGATCTAAATTCTATCATACATTACAACTCTAAAAGTAAAACATGTCAGGAAAAT